>OX485808.1:36879179-37167826 GCA_950295325.1 Polytrichum commune | reverse complement strand
ACTAAATGAGCATAGCTTATGGTGAATATTTCAGTTAATATGATACTTTGGATTCAAGGTGAATCATACAAATTCAACAAATTGTGAATATAGGAGTACACTAAACATTGTATAGAGTGTCATATGGTATTTTATGTCACCATGGTAACTTTCCTCATGACGCTTCTTATGAATAAGTGTACAAATATTGTCATGGATGATGGATGAGAACTTCAAGTTCATCCATTGCCCAAAATCCTACCTGCTCTACTTGCCCACTCTTCTCTAGCTTGCACAATCTCCACCCTAAAGAGGGATTCATTAGGATGGAGACTGTGTAGATTGTTACAATTATATGCATACATATTTCTTTACTGCAAGCAAGCAGTGTATAATCCGCGAAATAATCATGCTACTTATATGGAAACAAAGTTTGGCTTCCTAACAAATCTATGATGAAATATTGTCACGGATGATTAAAATTTGGATAGAAAATCACTTAGTAAGTGATAGTAATTGCATCATTGTAAATCTATAATCCCCCCAAAAAATTACAAGGAATGACAAACAATGTTGGGTTAACATTGTTAGTGTTGGTGACATTGCACCGGTGTTTACGATTAGTATGGAGCAAAACAATTAGAATTGGTGACACTAAATACAATATTTAGTGTAGTGAAATTTTGGACCCAATATGTTACTCACAAATAGTCCAAAGAACAAACCCTAAATCGTCATTACTGCCAACTTGGACCCATGTGATGGAAGCAAATCGCATTCAACTAAAACTACGTATATTAATTTCCGAATGTATTGTCAAATAAACATAGATCTTTCTTTTGTCAATTCAGATCATCACATAAAACATCACCTTTGGATTACACATTGCGTAAATTGTGTGTAACATGCATAAATTGCATCATGTATATTTATGGATATGAATTTTGGATAGAGTTCAAAGACAATGTGAGGACACTACAAGGTCCAAGACGTGATTTAATTTTGTGATAGTGGTTCATGAAACATATTTTCAACTTTGTCTTTGGACTTTTTGTTGGACACAAATACCAAGTTTTTGTGACCTTCACTTGGATTCTTGTTGCATTCAACTGGTGTCCTAAATGGAATCCTAGTTGCACATACGCACATGGGTCTGAAAAGTAATGAAGTAATATTGTAATAAATGTTGTATCTGTAGACTCATTGACAATTTCAATCAGAAAATATGAGAGTTGAGCATGGTATTTGAGGTTGAATATAGTAACATGATGGAACTAGCATCAAAATTATCGTTAGGAACTTCATGCAAAATTGGGTACATACATACAAACAAGTTCAACCAGATACTTAGGCTACTTCAGCTATTTAGAGGACAATACGTATTTTCTGATGCAGACACAAATGGCTTCAATGGAATTCCCTCGACGTCCTGTTCCTAAGCATGTTTCTCCTCTTCGTGAAATAGCAAACCATCAATTCATTAGTAACGACAGATATGATTTGGAGTCGAGATAGAAGGGAGACGTGCTTGAATATGTTGATCATGCATGGGAAGGTGGTCGATTTGGCTCTCTTGTGTAGAATGCGGATGTCAAGATGTTCTCATCGATCGTGGAGTCTGTCCGGGTTGCTCATCGCGAGTCTGTCTGTTTCCCATTCGCCTCAGTGAAAGGCGCTTCGTGCATCAGCGCCGGCTCAAGGAGAACCTCCTCCCTCGCCTTCAGGTCGAACATCGTCCTGATCCATTACTTTGCTTAATTAGTGAAGCTTATGGGAAGGTGGTCGATTTGGCTCTCTTGTGTAGAATGCGGATGTCAAGATGTTCTCATCGATCGTGGAGTCTGTCCGGGTTGCTCATCGCGAGTCTGTCTGTTTCCCATTCGCCTCAGTGAAAGGCGCTTCATGCATCAGCGCCGGCTCAAGGAGAACCTCCTCCCTCGCCTTCAGGTCGAACATCGTCCTGATCCATTACTTTGCTTAATTAGTGAAGCTTATGGGAAGGTGGTCGATTTGGCTCTCTTGTGTAGCATGCGGATGTCAAGATGTTCTCATCGATCGTGGAGTCTGTCCGGGTTGCTCATCGCGAGTCTGTCTGTTTCCCATTCGCCTCAGTGAAAGGCTCTTCATGCATCAGCGCCGGCTCAAGGAGAACCTCCTCCCTCGCCTTCAGGTTGAACATCGTCCTGATCCCTTACTTTGCTTAATTAGTGAAGCACGCCATGCGACAAGATGAGTGTTCGGCATTGCACATGCCCATCCCTACAACTCATCTTGCTTCAATCGCTAAAATTAAACCCATCTTGCTTCATGACGCGCGTGCCTCCCTCACAAGCAAAGAGATTTCCAAAGAGATTCATTCCCAAGGTTTGAATGGTGCCGACCAATACACTCCAAACAATCCTGCTACGTCTTTTGGAACACTGGAAACGACATGATGCACCTAACAACCTCGATCTGTCATGTGCACGGCATTACCAGTATCACGAAAGGCATCACAGGAGCATCACTAAGGTTAACACTTGCTGCGATCGAGGATAATAGAGTGTCAGCTGTTCCGAACTATTACATTTGGAACACACTGAGGGCCACTTCACACACGAGACTGAGAGCCCGTGACCATATCATTTCAAGCACTCTCATTGGCCGAACTATTACATTTGGAACACACTGAGGGCCACTTCACACACGAGACTGAGAGCCCGTGACCATATCATTTCAAGCACTCTCATTGGTGGAAAAGGTGGAGCTGGTCCAAGTTCGCTTCACACTACGTTTGAGGGATCAACGGAGTATGTGAATGCAAGATGGATGTAAAGTCTACATGGATTCAGCAAATAGATCATGTTTCATGGTCGATTGGACTATTCTCAAAACCACCTCTTGGAGGTAGGCCTAATACAAAACCGGGAGACCATGGCACTCCGAACGTTCACAACCGTTGGTTTATTCTATTATATCATGTGTGAGAACCCGCATGAATAGACATTCGTTGAAATAGCATTTGATTGAGGGCCCGGTAACATATGGCTTCACACTACACTTAGGGTCCGTGACCACACTACATGATTTTGAAGGTGTCTTGGGACGGCCTTTGGACACTTTTTTGGGGGCTCTCACAATTTCATGGTCATGGCTCTTGGCTTGTGTGTGAAGCGGTCCTAAGGGCCACTTCACACACGAGACTAAGAGCCCGTGACCATTACATTTCAAGCACTCTCATTGGTGGAAAAGGCGGAGCCGGTCCAAGTTCGCTTCACACTACGCTTGAGGGACCAACAGAGTATGTGAATGCAAGATGGATGTAAAGTCTACATGGATTCCTACGTGGCATCAAATAGATCATGTTTCATGGTCGATTGGACTATTCTCAAAAACCACCTTTTGGAGGTAGGCCTAACACAAAACCGTGAGACCATGGCACTCCGAACGTTCACAACTGTTGGTTTGTTTTATTATATCATGTGTGAGAACCCGCATGAATAGACATTCATTGAAATAGCATTTGGTTGATGGTCCGGTCACATAGGACTTCACACTACACTTGAGAGCCCGTGACCACACAAAATGATTTTGGAGGTGTGTTGGGACGGCCTTTGGACACATTCTTTTGGGCTCTCACAATTTCATGGTCACGGCTCTTGGCTCGTGTGTGAAGTGGCCTTAAGATCATATTGTTGTTCAAGATCATATTGTTAGGAACAACGCCACTAGACTCCTCCCAACTCACAACTCGCGAATGGATCTCTATGCAGCTGGATCATGCATCATAACACCACTCCCATGCGGAAACCTCACCAGGCACTGACGTTCCACTACTCCATCCCTCCCCAATACTCCCACTCCATCCCTCAAGCACTCCAAGTTCATAACATTTTCCCTCTTTAATATGACACGTTTGGGAAACACAAACAAAAAATGTCGTATTATCGAGGTGTCGTCTTCTCGTTAATATGACAAATGGTGTAAAGTTGTCGTGCTATCAAAGGAATACAAAAACATAAGCAGTATGGGCTTTAAAATATGTACAATGAGTTTGAGCAATATAGATGGTATGGCATAATAACTTATAACTCCAAACAAATAAAAATGTTCTCAAGAATTGTTGAAATAGGAGTTCAAAGATCTCTGTTGTTGCCTACCCAAGTTAGCAATTGTCATCTTATTCAAATTCCCTACTAGCTTTTGAAAACTAATAATTTCATTAACACTACAATTTAAAGAGTTGTCTAATAAGAAATTAGACAACAATGATGCGTGACATTTAGCATCACTAAGCTTTACTGTAGGTGGAGCAACATCATCCACATCTATTGAATGTAGATCAACATTAAGATCAAAGCCTTGTGCATAATTGATTCCCAAAGCAACACCAACTCATCGGTACTCAATTCTAGCTAAGGAATATTTTCCCCTTCCGTCTGATTGTAAGTCACGATTGACATCTCATCATCATCCAATTGCAACTTTGAAATCGGAGCACCAAGTTCATCTGAACCTTCTTGCATTCTATTCTTCTCCCTTTCATCAACTAGGGCAAAACCAACATTCCATGTAGGTAATAAACCGCCATCCTCCAACAATCCCTTACTATTTGTGCATCCAACTCACTCCATGCTTCATAACTCCACGTGATAGCATGCTTGATGTTGGGCACCACCTTCCTTAAGTCCTTCAATATAGCATCACCATATTGTGATAAAATCCATTGCAAAGGTTTCTTCTTGTACTGAATTTTGAAAGATGCTATTATACCTTGATCCAAAGGTTGAACTTTGGGAGGAAGGAATACCAAAGTCATGTTGCTCAATTCCAAGGTTGAAAAACCATGAGACTTACCAACTTTGGCAAAGCTAACAACTTGTGAAGATACATTATCCAAAATCATAATCACCTTTCAATTTTGGCCTTTGAACTGATTGTTGAGCTACAAAATCCAAGCTTCAAATATATCCCCCTTCATCCAAGCTATTTTATTTGAGTGCCACCGAACATACTCATGAGGCTGCCACCTTCCAAAACATCGTGATTGCTTAAACGTATAAATCAAAAGCAACTTCAACTTATCCGTCCCAATTGAATTAGCAACAAGAGCAAGTGTTACATGCTCCTTCTATAACTTCTAACCCTTCACCTCCCCTTGTGCTAATGCTTTACTAGGATGGGGTCTAAAATACAATCCAATCTCATCCATATTGTAAACATCTTCATGCTCATAATCTGATAAAATAATAGGAAGGATGCCACTCTAACCCTAACCAGGTCTATTCTACACTAGTAATCCTAACTATCATTAAATTCTCAATGATAACTGAATTTCCCAAGTAGTTCCCAAGCCAAAATGGATGTATTTTAGATGTACATAACATAGATGAAAGGAATTTTAGCATTAATTACCTCTTTAATATGACAAAACGGAGGTTCTAAATGTCATATTATCGATGCCGTAGTCGTATAAAAGAGGGAGTTTTGAACTAGAAAGTTTGGTCGCACAAAAATGTGTTGTAATATCGAGGGTGTCATATAAACGAGCGTCGTACTAATGAGGTAGACTGTAGAGTGGACACCTTAATCCTACACAAGAGCATCATCACCATGATCACTCCTTCAAGCCTCCAAATCACCTCCATGAATATCACTCTACGTGTAACTTCGAAAACTTAAGAGAGCGGAGAGGAGAAGGGCACTGTGAGAGAGAAAGAGTGCTCCCCTTTTTAATTGTACATGATAAGCTACCCAAAGTAGACAAGCCTTATTCGGTTATTTTTTATTAGGACATCTATATTTGGTGTGGCTTCAAAGACGGATATCAGGAAAACATGTGTTTAAAAGAGATTAGACTGTGTGTTCAAAATATGACAACCAATCTAAGTTTAATAGTCAACATAATTGAAAAAGAGATGACAAAATAAATTGCATGAATCATAAACATACATGCATCAGTTTATTTGCACACTTTATTTTATAACACATACTTACAAAGATTTGTCTATGTTTCATGCAGATTTTCACATTAGACCATATAATGAATGTGTTTTGCAAATACTCTGCTCTAATAAGACTATTTCTATGGAAAACCTAAAACTTTGGACATTGGTGTTTTTAAACTCTAAAAAATTAATAAGGTTTTTTAAGATTTTTCCCGCTAAATTTGGGATGCTTGAATCAAAAAATACTTATTGTCCCATAAATAGCCAAGGTGGTAAAGGTACTACGGTATGCTCAAACAATTAGCTGATTTGGAAACTCTACTTCTTGAATGGACAAATGCTTTCTCTTAAATCCGACTTACAACCGTTACTTTCGTCACATAATGGTGGTATGGGCCTTGTCCTTTGAAGATATGGGAAAATCTTGTAACATTAATTAAGTGCCTCGTAACACTCGAGGCATGGTGTCATGGCAATCACCTCAAGCCTTAAGGCCCCTTATCCCTTGGTCAAGGTACTTCCAAGTTCCACCCAATCAACATGCTAAGGGTGGCAAACTCCATGTGACGACCGACAACGGAAATGAAGGGTTGTCCTTGATGTCATAGACGTCTACAAGCCTTCACGCATGTGGTTGTTTCAACATTCAAGGCACTTAAATGTCTTAAAAGGTACATGTATTGTCTTCGACATAGCTTGTGGCGCCTTCCACAAGCTATGGTCATTTGTTATTTTTATTTAGCTAGGGTCGGTTGTTAACCCCTAATGGCATTTTAGAGGACATGAAAGCAAAGTTTGTAGAGAAAAAAAATTAGGATTGAAGCATATTCAAGCTCGTGGTTTTTAAGTTTTTTTTAGAGCAAGAGTTGCATCTTATGTGTGGGTCTTTAGAATCTCTTTATTTTTATTTGTGAATGATATGGAAAGTCTTAAATTTTGACTATGTGTAGAGAAACTAGTTTGGGTCTGTGCGGTCATGATCTGTTGCACCCATGCATTAGCAACCGACCCTAACTAACTTATACCAAAAATATATTCTAGTGTAAGAAAATATTGAATAAATTTGGAAATGCTTTCAAAATTATGATGTTTTGGTGAACTAAACATTACATATCTAGCAAATTTGTTGAAACACTTTCAATGTGTCTAAACTGGATGGGATTTATGGGAATCTTATGTAAATAGTTGGATATTAGAATGTAATGAAATTTGATAAATTATTTGGATATTACTTTATGATGTTCGATCTACACAATAAATCAATCCTTTGAGTGTTATGAGCCCAATAATAACACCTAGGATTGGGTCCGGAATCTACATACATGGTGTACATGTCTAGCAACTTAATATGTTTAGATACTCATCTAAAAACAGAGGCAATATTAGATTAATAACCCCAGGGGGGGTGTTTGTGATTCTTGTTTGAGAGTGAGAAACACGTGCATGCAAGACCCATTCTGTAAACCCCTTGTGTAAAATATCATGATCACATAATAATCTTGTGTATGACATGACAATATTAACCATATAACTTGGATGAGATAATCTTTACATGTGAGAAACTTTACAAGGGTGTCAAGAGACACTCACCTCTCCCCTATTTATATTAAAATAGGAGGGAAAGTAGCCATCTCATTTGTGTTGTTTGTAAGTCAAATTCTTCTTTAAAAGATTTTTGTACACCTAGATAGTACGATATGGGCTATATTGAGTGCCCCTCCCCCCTCACCCCAAGTGTGTACTTAAATTAATATTATGAACAAATGTGGGGTTGGAGCTAAATGCACATGTGATGGTAGTTGAAACCATGAGGCTTGGTGAATATGGTGTGCAATAGAGGAAGTGAGGAGGGTTGTGGACGACACCAAACACTAGTATATGGCATGAATGTCAAGCACCTTGAGCTATTTGATAAGTTAACCACTAAAGTCTGAAGCAAAATCTTCCCAAAATCTCCTAAAGTTACATTTCAGTCCAACTCAAAAGTTTCTTATAATTATGATAGATTTGACCATATGGATGGAAGCTCCATAGAGTGAAGATTGTTCACACATTTCATCTGTCCTTTTGTCCAAAATTAAAAAGTTGTAAATTGAACATGTGTATAGATATTGTTGGACAACAATCATTGCTTAGTCAAACTCATATGCCTCAACCTTTAAAATTAACTTAATGCTGACGATCATTAGTAACACGATCGTGGTCAATGGCTTGTAGTTGTAGCATGAGGGAAGGATAGATTAGTGCTCACCTCGTGTTGAAATAATATGATGTAGGGTCACGATTAAAATTTTAATGATCTTTGCTCATTCTTTAAGTGTAAGAATTGTTCAATGGAAGTTGAACAAACAACTTATTCATATACATGCATTCTTCATGATGAAACCTTTCTCTTCAGACTATTATCACTTGTCCTTGAATACGTGCACAAATGTTTGTGAATGGATAACACAATTAGATTCACATTCTATGGTATCCTAAAATTCCAAAAATTAGTCCAAAGCCTCGTCACACAATTCCAAATCAACATGCCACATATGTCACCAATTTTTATGTCATATGGTTGGTATCACCATACAAGCCTCGAGATCCACATGCCTTAAGAGTTTCAGGCATTTAGGAGCTCAACTCATGCACTTGAGAATCATTTAGAAATTTTGAGCTTGCGCTCGTGGGTCAAAAGTTCCCGTTTCTAAGGACTCACGGTGGAAGTGACAAAAACTTGATGAAAGTCTTGGTTCAACAATGCTAAAAAAAACCTTGAGCCTTTGCTTTTTCGTTTCAAATGTATTTTATGACACACTTTGGTTTAAAGGTCTTCTAACGGTCAATAGGGGATAACACCGACCTTGGCTAAGTTACCACATGACCTAGCAAATGACCCTAGCTTGTGGAAGTTGTCAAAGACTATGACAAAGGTGATTGATGTACTGTACATAACCGATAGGACAAAGTGTCCTTAACATTGAAATGGTCACATGCGTGAAGGTTTTGTTGTTGTCTATGACAATGTAAAGGACAACCTTTCACTTCCAATGTCGGTCCTCAGTGCTCACATGGAATTTGCCTCCCTTAGCCTCTCGATTTGATGGAACTTGGAGGTGCCTTGAGGCTTGAGGTATTTCTAACAACAACCTGCCCATCAATCAATGGTAAATTGTGTTATAATGCAATAAATTGTGATGTAGTATTAATATTTAAAATTTTGAATTTGGATAGGTTTCAAATCATATATGGCAACCTATGATGTATGACACATGTCTCAATTGTATAAATGCTCAATGGAAGTTGAACAATACACCTAATTCAATACATGTATTCGGATCGATCAAAACAGGCTCTTTTGACCATTGTCACCTATCCCCAGAACACGTGCACACATGCTTAGTATATAGTAATATGCCGCTTAAGTATGCACTTTGAACCGGAGTCGTTGGTGCGCACTTAGTTGGTAGGTGCGTACTTTACTCATATCGCTTTCTAGACCCTTTGATTCGATGAATCGTAATGGGAAACAAATGAAACTTGAGGCAACCCGCTTGACCATAGCCCAACGATGTGAAATCATTGCAAAGTTGAGCAACCTAAACGCGTTGAGCAAGCAAGCGCTAGGGCGGGAGTATGAAGTCAGTGAAGGTGCCATCCGGAAAGTCTGGGACAATCGGGAGAACATATTGCAACGAAATCCAACCTATCGAGACATTTGCTGAATTTGAAAGTGCTACCGACTTCAAAGGCTTTGAAGCTCTACACAACACTGTCCTCGACATCGCCTACCAATTTCTTTGCTCCGATGTTCAAACAAAACCTGGACAAATGTATGATGATCGTTTGACACTTTCAACGAAACATTATCAAACATAAAAAAAAATTCATGCATTCGTGGCAAATGACTCTACATAACATGTTCAAACAATAAAATAGAACCCGAATTTTTGTCAAAAAAATTGCACACTTAACTAGGATGCGTACTTAAGCGGGAGATTACTGTATGTGAATGAAAGCCACGATCAATTTCTCATTGAATTTCAAGTGTCTGTAGGTTGGAGATGAAATCTTAGAGTCCTGAAAATTAGTCTGTAGGCTCATCACACAACTTCAAATCAGGACAACATCAACTCGTCACATCTCTTTCAGGCATGGTTGATAATTATACCGCACAAGGTGAAGACACCAGGAAAAAGTCTCGGTTTAAGGCCCACATGCTCTTGAGAAATTTAGGCATTTAGAAGCTGAATTCTCACGCTCAAATTGTGAACCTGCATTTGTACCCAATGAGCAGCACTCATGGGTCAAAGGTTCCCATTTCTCGGGATTCAGAAGGCAAGTGACATGTATGACACAACACGCAAATGAAGCAACGTTAACTTATGTGTGCATTTTGTCAACGACACTGCAGCCGACTTGATAGCTTAAGTTAGAGTTGGGCCCATCATCACTTTCACCTCCACTTCCATCGTGCCAGAAATTTGATGATCTAAGCACAGTCTTTGTCGGCATGGAATGTCTGGATGTCAGTGCCACTGGCATTTCTTAGCTGCCGTTCTTTCAACGATCTCTGTACTGCTTTTGAACATCCAAATTGTCAATTCTAAGTTAGCATGTGTGTCGGAGCTTATGAATGTCCTATAAGTTCTAAGTGTTTGTATGCCTCTAAACTGTCAATTCAAGTTTGTTTGGAATCTACAGAATCGTGACCCATGCATGCAGAATGTTTGGAAGTGTGGATCTAATACAGTCTAACCTCGTTAATATGACACTCGTTTATATGACACCCTACATATTACGACACATTTCTGCGCGACCAAACTTTTTAGTTCAAAACTCCGGACCCTCTTTTATACGACTACGACACTCGATAATGCGACATTTAGGATCTTTGTTTTGTCATATTCAAGAGGTAGTTAATGCTCAAATTCCTTTCATCTATGTTATGTACATCTATGATACATCCATTTTCACTTGGGAACGATTTGGGAACTTCACTTATCATTGGGAAGTTGATGATAATTAGGGTTACTAGTGTAGAATGGACGTGGTTAGGGTTAGAGTGGCCTCTTGCCCAATATGGTGCCTTGTACACGGGTGCTAAACATCATGCATCATTGTTGTCTAGTTTCTTATTAGAGAAGTCTTTATATTTTGGTGTTAATGAAATTATTAGTTTTCAAAAAATAATAGGGAATTTAGATAAGATGACAGTTGCTAACTTGGGTAGGCAACACCAAAGATCTTTGGACTCTTATTTCAAGAGTTCTTGAGAATATTTATATATTTTTGGAATTATACGTTATTATTTCATACCATCTATAATATACATATGTGGTTGTTGTTTCAGACCCCACTGTACTTGAATGTGGGCCATCTATTGTGGACTTCTTCATTGGATAGGCGAACCCTCAAGAACACTTCTTGTGAGTTCCATTGTTGTTTGGCCCTTCGGAGGAGTGCAAGACATTCAGTTTTGCAAATGCCTTTGTATTCCACTTACAATACCACATCTCACAATTTGGTAGTGTCAGCAAATATGGACGAACAACGCATATTCTGGACAAGTGAACAAACAAGGTTACAACCGCGGGTCCGAGATCTTCAAAGCCATGGAGGCCATTAAAGCAAAAAAAAGAAATGACCGCAAAGGCTATTGCAAAAATAAAATTAGTGCGTCGTATTGACGATCCAAATGTATTGGTCATATTAATATACATTTAGTTGTCGAATGTACTGGTTGGTTATATTTCAAGGGCTTTGGCCTAATGTTGGATATTCCACTTGTATTTTGTATTTCAATCCTATTCAATAAATATGATACCAATTTTGTATACGCAAATGCTTTCATATATCCCATTTTCTTATTTCGGTGTGTGTAGTTCCATACATTTGAGTCTTATAACTGCATCCAAAATTGGGAACATAGCATATTCGTAGTGTTTTCCTTCCTACAAATGTGAAAGCCACGTCCTTAAATAGTCTCAAAGTCATCAAAAAGTCTCCGATTACCGAATACAGTGTTTATATTGCTTAAACTCATTGTTTATATATTTAAGCTCATATTACTTATGTTTTTGTAGTCCCTCAATAGTACGACAATTTTATGCCATTTGTCATATCAATGAGAAGATGACACCTCGATAATACGACTTTTTTGTGTTCCCCAAACATGTCATACTAAAGAGGGAAAACAATATTAAGTACCTAGAACAATTATATTATTGATTTGATGACTTCATGTATTCGAACTCAACACAAACTGACCTGGTGATTGTTTTATTAATTTGATTTGTTGTTTATTTTTGGGAGACAGAAGGTTCCAAAAGTCGAGCATTAAAATAAAAGGAAGACACCCCCACTTTCAGGGAATGCAAAGCTCCTCGAACGTTTGACACTGTCATGTATAAAGCTAGCATGTGAAAGCACAAGCACAAATTACCCTAGACAAACCCACCAAGCTACCAACCTAGGAAAACTCCCAAGCCCTCAACCAACCACAGTTGTTGATAATAAGTGGGTGTGTCTTCTTGGTGCTTAATGTAAATGTTGGCGTTGGGTTTCTAGCCTTCTATCTCAAAATTGAAAAGAAAAAGTTGTGATAATGCCTCCTGTGAGAATTATGGTTTTGTTTCATCTTTAAGTTGGTTCAACTATGGATGTTCTCTTGAACGAGTTTCAAGGGAATTAGAAAGATCCTGAAGAATGTTTTTTCTCATGGAACTAAGATAAACACTTTGAACAATTAGACAAGTTGGCCAAGTCCATCTATCTCCCCCCCTATCTCCAGTGAGGGGCAAATCCTTGGGTTCCCACTCTGGTTGGTTGAAAATATCCAGCATGATCGGGTGCACCAAAAACTAAGTGTCAGCAAGGTGCCCTTTTAAGAGGTCTTAACCTTGAAATTGCAAAGGATCATAATTAAGGCCTTGTGTTAAACCCACTCTTTCCATTGGACTTCTGCAAATGAGTAATACTATCTCAGTTATGTCAGTTTGAATCGAGATTCCAAAAGATGTGATGAATGTAGGTGGCTACACAAGGGTGTAGAATTGCTAAGTGAAAAGAACATCGCTCATGCCATATATTATCCAATATTGTGTCATTTTAATTGGACATCATTGAAGGAGAAACATCAAACAAGTGAAGTGATGCAAACTTGATTTTGAGGGAAAAAAAAAACCAAATTATTGTGCCTAACTTTGAGCATGTTCACTTTCTCAATTTGGAACAAAATTCATACCTTGCAACAATGAATGGATGGCATGATGGACTTTGCTTAGGACTTCAAATTAATGCGTCTGAAATTACTTGGTGTTTTGAATTCTGTCATCCCCATGTAATTTGAATTTTGGAGAGGCACTTGCTTTGCCAAGAGTGGCATTCATCCACGTAGGCGGATAACCTTATTCGGCATCTCAAATCATCCATCCCAACATTGGGTATCTTGAATATTAGAACAAAAACACTGAAGAACTTTAACTTGTTTAGTTTTAATCACTAGATGTTATTGCATCCAAAAAGAATATGTCATGCCAAACTCAAGTCATCCTTACCATAGCTCAAAATGACCAATCAAACAAACATACAAAGTCACATCAACTCCAAATAAAATAATTCTTGTTGCATTTCATAAGTGCGATATGAGGACATGCTATGTCATTGTTTCATATTTTTTGGTGTTAATAAAGTATACAATTTGACCAAGAAATACCCAAAATGTGGTCATTCTTATCCCTTGAAAATTTAAGGGTTCGTTTGGAACACTAAGTAGTAAGCTAGGATCAAGGCTTGCAATCAAAGTGGGCTTCGGTTTTGACAATCAATGCCCGTGATGCCATTGCACGTAGACTTCTTCTTTTTTTGGCACATATTGAAAATTCAATTGCAAGAAAGAAATCAAAATACAACCAACGCAAACGAACCAACACAACCCGCATTGCACATAGACTTTTAGTGATTGCCTTCCATACTTATCCTTGGACTCATCATGAATTTGTGTAGTCAACGTCTTTTGAAATCTCCAAATTAGTTGGAAGAATAAGTTGCGAGTCCCCCCTAGTCACTCAGTTAGGCTAAGTTCGGCCTCATACCGCCTAGTTTAATTCATTAACGAGAAATAAGGCAAAGTATCTTCGAAGGTATGTAATTTGAACTCGGGTCGAAATTCCGGGACATTTTATTCTATGCGCATGGGAGTTAGGATATCCCTTGTGTAAGTACACAAGACCATTAGAGAGGGCATGTTAGACGCATATGATTGAAGTAACTTTTGGAGCAAGACAATTGAAAATGGATGAGTCCAACTAGCCATATTGAAATACATGCGATGGAAGTACGTCACATGCAAGTGAGACTGTTTATTCATTGAAGATGTAGAGTTTTTTACTTCACTTTGATGGTATGGCTAGATAGGCCGACACGTTTGCCCCATGTTTGGTATGATTTGTAAATTTACATTGAATTTAAATCGGTCTTTATCAGGTTTAACTATGAAGTATATCTAGTAAGTTTCATATCCTAAAACTTATATAAATTTTATATATTCTTATGCTACATAACTTTAATCTCATTTTTTAACTTCTTGACCTAAGCGCCTTTCATCTATACATATATATATATATATGTGTATTCATGTATATATTTTTTAATATTTTAATATTTTTCCTTGAAGCAGTCAAATGGTGGAAGGGGATTACTACACTAAATATTGTATTTATCGTCACTCACTATTTGATGTATATCTCATTATTTTCTCAACAAAGGTCATATTGGTTGTTTGAACATTATAGAACATTGTCATCTTTACTTGGTAAAAGATGAACTTTATTAGTAAGAAGATGTAGCATTGTGTAACTCCAAATAGTAAGTGACACTAAGTATTATATTTAGTGTAATTCCATGTGAAATTTTGATTCAAATTGCTAGTCATAAACGACTACATGGTAAGGGGGTAGCGCACTCTTCTTTGGAAAGGTAAGCCTTTTGTATGGTGTGAGACCCCTTATTCAAAACTCCTACAAACCAAAATGCATTCTTCACTAAATAATAGTGTCATGCATATATATATACAAAATTTGTTTTGCTCTTTCTAATGCATCACATGGTGTTACTTGGTGATGTGGGCCCTTGGAATATGACAGTTGGATGCATGGATCTTAATTAAAATCTAAGTCTCCATGCACAACTTTCTGAGCATCCGACTATTATATTTTGAGGGCCCATTGAATGAGCACTAAGTGTTGAGTAATGTTATGCATACCATTATAATTTTCACCGTATTATGGTGGGCCTATAAGATGATTGCACATTATGGAATCACTTTTTGTACTAAGTGTGACAAAGTCAACAACGTACTCTTTACACAACTATTTCTAAACTATAATCCAAACATTTCAATTCAAAATTCAATATCAATGTAGACCTGTAATATGGAAACAAATATAACTTATGACCGTGAAGCTATGTGATGACCTCGATGAAATATCAAATTGAATCTATTAAATGTAATCAAATCAAGGGGAAAGAGAGGTTCTTCAATTTCAACAGCGGCAAAACGCCTTCAATGTTATTATTTCTTACATGTGATGAAAATGTTTTGGAATAGAATTTGGAGGTTCTCCAAATTACTTGAGAATGTTAGAAACTGTAAGATTTTGAATGAAACATGGAATATTTGACACGCATTAAGAATATGCGTACAATCTATAATAAAAAGCTTTGTCACATTCTGAACACCAACAATATTAGATAGTTGATGTCTCAATTGTTGTTTCTTACATATAACACTATATTCGTTAAATTGAGACTTTCTCTAGTCTCAAATTAATATATGGATCAAACAACATGAAGATGCCTGAAACTATATTGTCAACAATCTCAAATATATTAAATGTTCTAATATCCCACACCTATGATGTGCGGACATAAGCACATATGGTAGAGCACTCAACACCAATTTCATCAACAAAAACACATTGGGTAGAGCACTCCAAACAAGTTTCACCCAAAAATATATATATAATGATTTCTATTATTAGCATGCTCCATAGAATATAGACATTGCAACATACAAAGTGCATGTAATAAATGCATATTTTTTCAATGGACAATTTAGTCCCAAACTTAATAAAAAAATGAACTTCACATTTGTATTGAAATATAGTAAATGGATATTCATCCAACTCCAAAACAATATAGTATTCGTAAGTTCTACCCAAACTCTGCCCCAATTTTGAAGAGCACACATATGAGTAATATATGTTCGTAGAATTACTGTTTACACTATAATCATGCTAACACAATCCTACCAACTTCTCATTCAACGTGGGTTGCTTCTTCTGCGATCCGAGCAAGGTTGTCTTTTGCAAAAGTTATGTACTTTTGAGGGATGGACACTGATCCACTATGGTTTTTCCGTGGTTTCCATGCTATGAATATGGAATCTGTATCTACCCAAGATGGACCGTGCTCAGAATCCACCTTCCACCGAAAGTTAGGGTTTGTATCCCAGCCTGTATAATGCCGAATCACATCTTCATTCCTTGCCGTCGGTCGGTAGTACTCCACTTGTATTTGTCGAAAATGAGGGCTGGAAGTTACAAAATTGGGTTTGGACAAAGCTCTTGCCACCCACACTGGCTTCACATATGTCTCGTCTCCAGGACGCAAAATGAGCATATATCCTTCATGACAATCCACTGCAATGCGGAAAGATGGTGGCGGACGACTACTAGCAGGCCCCACGTAATGGTCGTCCACATCAAACTCCTCTCGAACCTCTCCATTTCCCAAAAGACTAGCCTCTAAAGCTTGTACATCGACTCGTGTTTGTGGCCAAAATCCATGCCTCAAATGTCGCGCACCTCTCCATGAGGAGTGCCCGAAACACCATGGGCACAAGGGGGACCCCGGAGTGACACCCGGGACTTGTGGCGCCCTTGGTGAGAGGGCCCAAGTGATCCTAGTGTGGGTGAGGGCCCCGGGCGTTGGGAACGCCTCCCACCCACGAAGATTAGGAGGCACAAGGGTAAGGCCATGAGTTATGCGTAGCTCATGGCGTGGTGATTCTAGAAAGCTCAAGAACACCTCAATCGGAGGTGTGAGCTAGGAGTTATGGCCATTTGAGTGGGGCGCTGTCCCGGGACAGCGCCCTGGTACAGCAGTGCCTGGGAGTGATTCCCGGGACTGCCAAGGTTCAAACAGGCATAACTTCCTCAAGGCTTGCTCAAATTGAGCAAGTGAGGAGTCCATCGGCATCTACGTGAAGCGTAGATGAACATGGAGTGGTTGGTTGTTATGATCAGACATCATAAAAGGAAGTTATGATGGTCTGAAGCTGCTGGGGGGGTTCTAGGCCCAGCAGCTAAAGGAAAATGTCCACTTGGCCCCAACTCTTGGTAGAGAGACAAGAGGTTGGTTGACGGTGGGGTAGGGGCCCCGCGTGAAGTCCTAGAGGCTTATATGGGTGAGGTGGTGTGGCCTCACCCACCCGAGGCCGAACGGCACGGCCTCCATGGGCATTGGCCCAATGTGAGGCCATAGTTGCCTAGTATGGTTCGGGTTGTTGTAGTGTTGCTCCGGCAACGCGATGATCAACATGGGATTGGACTTCCATGGATGGAAGTCCACATCTAGGAATGGGTTACCGATTAAGGGGTGAGTCCCTAAAACAAAGTAGGAGGGTTGGTTCCCTCCTATGAACTATAAGGTCCGGGGTAGGATGAGCTAACCATTAGCATGGCGGAATGCGAATGGTTAGCGCTCGTAACCTTTGCTAGAATTGAAAATTGGCAAGATTGCTAAGGGGGTTAGCAAGGGTTGCGACATCAAAGTATGAGGGCTATCTTGGTGGAGGTCTACCAAGGCGGCACGAACACGTGTCCAATAATGTATCCAACTCCCATAACGATGCCAACATGATCCGCCAACATCCGCTATCTTCAAACTCTCCCAATATTGTATGAAGCCTGATATACCTTTCAAAATATCCTCCAAATTCTTCATGGCTATTGGCTTACAAGGGCTAGGCTCCCCATCCGGTAACATGGTCTTCCCATCCGCATCCACGCGCCACACAAGAAGACCCTCCGGCGGGCTCCAGTCTTGTGTCGTGCACAACAACTTGTATTGCATGGCCGGGACACCATCGTCACGCATGTAGAACCGGAATTGTTGTGCCTTCGTATGCCCGATCAATCGGTGAGCTCCACTTCGAATATAAGGTTCTATAAATGCCTTGAAGTCTGGCACCTCCTCAATCATATGGGGGATGACGGGAACATTCTCCAAATCCATGTACGACTTCATCAATAATGGGATTGTAGGAAAATCCTCCTCCCGCAACTTCATGCTCCACCGCCCAAAAGATGCATCAATATCATCGTGCGTGTGGCCTACCAATAGGAAGGACACAAAAACCTCCTTGAAAATGCCTTTCGCAACCAACAACGACCAATATGCAAATACATATCTGCTTTTATTGTCCTTGGCACAATTGTCCAATTGGACACGCAAAGTTGGAGGCAACTTCTTGGCAATCACGGGTTCATTGGGTGGCTCGGGCAACGAATGCAAGCATACATCTTTTCCATCCAACACCGCTTCATATAAAGGTGTTGAACCCGTGTTCTCAAATAACAATCCTGAAGAATAGGCTGGTGGTTTCTCTAAATCACGTAAAAGCCTTGCAAATGATCCTATCGTGTGGTTTGAATCCGTTGGATACAAATCAAGAGCATAATAAGCAAACTTGACATCACCGTGTCCATGTGCAATCATTCCTGCAATGCCAACCCAACGTGATTAGCATCTATGTATGAATAAACCATTATGAAGGAATCCATGTTCTCCAGTACATCACGGAATAAAAAACCACAACATTTAGGGTATGTCATGACATTGTTTCGAAGTTCACCTGTAACCGATACAGGCAACTTAAAAAACCCATCCGTGGCCTTGATTCGATTTGCAAAACATGGGGAGGCTGTTTTGGCATGGTCCATTTTGTCATGGATGACCGTAAGAACCTCCAAGGGCCTGGAGATGGACAAAGCTCTATTTGTGTAGTAATCATTACGGTGTGCCTCTTGCATGTTTACGTGCTTGAAATAGTTCAATTGATGCGCTGCATATGACTCGGTACCCATCGTGTGTGCATCCCGGAGGCGCTTCAACTTCTCGCAATTAGAGCACCTGGCAAATTTGTCCCCTCGTCTTTTTGTAATGTATTCGCTAAAGTTTTGTTTCTTGATTGCACTTAATTTTGACAATGAAATTGGCTCCAACCCAATCTTCTCGCCAACTGCATTAACGTCCAACAATATGTCTTTCCATTTTGTGCCTGTGGGAAGAACTTTCTCCACAACCTTTTCACCGGTTGTGAGTGTGCGTGTTTTGTGCGGCATTGCATCAGCAAGGGGGACAATGATGGTTGCTAGAGTTGCCGTTGCTTGCCTTGTTGCTTCCCTAGGTTTCTTTAAACCCACGTTCCCATGGTGACGGGACCGGCGGCCTTCCTTGGCATAAGTAACTTGTCTATAGAAGTCCGCCTTCGACACACCGTAAATGGTGTACCATGCCTTACAACACACGTCTATGCTTTCAATGGTGATTACCTTGCGACCCGTTCCATTCACATGTATTGCCCTATGGACATCAAGTTTTTTTGTGGATCTTAGACGAAAATCTCCAAGCCACATTTCTTCACGGATGGCCTTCAATTTATCCCTTGGAAACAATTGGCAACAACAATGCACACAACAATCCTTTGTGGCAACTTCTCTTATGGACTCCTCCCCAAGCAGCCTTTGACGTTTACAATCAGTTGCAGATGGAGAAGGACGTGCCACAGTATCGTACTTTCTTTGACCCTTGCGTGGCCGCATGTTTGATTGCATTTCCTTTTCGAGTTACATGTGTCGTTGCTCATGTTCACGCAAGCTAACTCCATCAGTCGTGACATTCCTCAATGGCCACCTGCGGAGGGAGAACCTATGAGTGGGATCCACCTCAGAAGGAACGAGTGACTCCAATATGACAATCCCAACGTCCTCGGTGCCAAGCGGATTTTGATCAATGCAATCTTGTGGATGGGTGTTACGACAGATACCCTCCGCCACAACAACCCCATTGTCATTAAGAAGTAACACATCCAAATTCATCCATGAAGCTCTTGAAAGCACGGCACACTCTGGAATGGGACAGTCCGGTACAGAACGCGAAGGTATATCGAAATGCTCTTCATCTGAACTCTCATCCATAGTAGCCTCCCCGACAATGTCTAGCTCTTCCTCAGATACAGATGGCCAAGTGGCCATGTCTTCTCCAGACGAATACCCTCTTCCAGTATACCCATCCATTTTGCCTACACACATGAACATGGAACCTTGTAAAGAATTGACAAAAGCTATAGGGTCCAATAGAAAAACACAGAAACCTTATCATAACACATGTTGTATGAATATTATATCGATGGGTTCCAAAAAGATGGAGCGCACAACAGTTTATTCAGGATCCATCTATGCACATCCCCATTGTGTGCATGAGGGTGGGTTTGGGTCGAGCAACCCAAACCTCGTGATAGGATGGGCCTGCTAATCCAGGCCCAACCCGTGACAGGGGTGGGTTTGGGTCGCTCGACCCAAACCTCACAATGGAGGTGGGTTTGGGTCGCTCGACCCAAACCTCACAATGGAGGTGGGTTTGGGTCGCTCGACCCAAACCTCACAATGGAGGTGGGTTTGGGTCGCTCGACCCAAACCTCACAATGGAGGTGGGTTTGGGTCGCTCGACCCAAACCTCACAATGGAGGTGTGTTTGGGTCGAGCGACCCAAACCTCGTGACAGGATGGGCCTGGTAATCCAGACCCAGCCCTTGATAGGGGTGGGTTTGGGTCGCTCGACCCAAACCTCGTGACAGGATGGGCCTGGTAATCCAGACCTAGCCCTTGATAGGGGTGGGTTTGGGTCGCTCGACCCAAACCTCGTGACAGGATGGGCCTGCTAATCCAGGCCCAACCCCTGACAGGGGTGGGTTTGGGTCGCTCGCCCCAAACCTCACAATGGAGGTGTGTTTGGGTCGTGCGACCCAAACCTCATGACAGGATGGGCCTGGCAATCCAGGCCCAGCGCGTGATAGCGGTGGGTTTGGGTCGCTCGACCCAAACCTCATAATGGAGGTGGGTTTGGGTCGAGCGACCCAAACCTCGTGACAGGATGGGCCTGCTAATCCAGGCCCAACCCGTGACAGGGGTGGGTTTGGGTCGCTCGACCCAAACCTCACAATGGAGGTGTGTTTGGGTCGAGCGACCCAAACCTCGTTACAGGATGGGCCTGCTAATCCAGGCCCAGCCTGTGAGAGGGGGTGGGTTTGGGTCGAGCGACCCAAACCTCGTGACAGGATGGGCTTGCTAATCCAGGCCCAGCCCGTGATAGGGGTGGGTTTGGGTCGCTCGACCCAAACCTCACTATGGGGGTGGGTTTGGGTCGAGCGACCCAAACATTCCGCAAATTCCGCCTTAAATTGCGGTAATCTTCCATATTCAGCTACGTGGATACTAATTGGAAGAATTCAGGCCGTGCATGGCTGTTGTAATTAGCTACTCATCAACGGATGCATACACGAACCTTGCACTCCACCACTACTTGAGAGAGCTTGCAACCATTTCAGAATGGAGAGATGAGAAAAAAGGAGCAAAGTTTGGGGGGTTTGGTACTTTATACTACCCGCCTCCGCCTTGGCCTTCCTCTTTGGATCCCTTTCCCGCCCGAACGTAAACCCTAAACCTAAGTTCAAACCTTCTGACAGAATTTCCCGCTTCTTGTTGGTAATAGAGCATCCATATTTAGCTTGCCTCTTCGTGGCGCCAACCATCAAATGACCTTGGACAACTAACCTCTTAATTCCGCTATTAAATAACTACACAAAATATGATGTGTGGATTTGATTATATGTAGTGTTGTTACCACCAGTGTCCGAAAAGTTTTCGAAGTTATTGAGGTTAATTGCCTACCTCTTTAAAAGGGCATAGGTTATTTCCCTCATGGCATAGGTTGCATCCTACAATATCAAATTTTTGTAAGTTGAAAACCTTTTGAGTTTTTAAGTTACCTGCCAATTGCCTTTAAAACTAATTTTTAGTAGGTTAAAATCCTTCATATCTTTTAATGTTGTAGGCTTTAAATTCAAAATTTGAGTACTAAGTGGTATCCTTGGCAGGAATTGAACCTGGCTAAGCCCTTCACCACGTTTGAAGGCCAAGGATTAACCAACTCTTTTTTAAAGAGTTGATTATAAGTTATGAAAGGTTGCTAAAATTCAAATGAGTTTAAGGGTGAAAGTCCTCACCATCTTCTGATTCAACCTCTATGCGGTGATGGGGCTTGGGCTGTGGTATTTGTAAAGATCGACGGGGAGGGAGTCAGGGCTATTATTGATATCCGCCTATGTGCCACTCAAGAGCCCCGAGTATTAGCCTAAAGATATGTACTTAGGCCAACTAATTTCCCAATTTGAAGAAGGATGAATGGCTAAAATCCGCTCTTTTAAAAACTTTGTAGGCAAAATTTCCTACATGTTTTTTACCACATAGGTTGATATCCTATGTTTTAAAATTGTCCATAGGCTCTTTGTCCTACACTTTCAAAATTTTATAGGCTAAGTCACAAATTTTGTAGGCTGCATTTACACTAGCCTTAGGCTCTTGGCGGACTATGGTTACCACCCTTACATGCTCAACATTAATTTTCAATCCTATGACAGTTAGTGTTAGAAGTAAATGTGTTGCTACCTTCTACTCTCACGTATATTTCTTCTTTTCACATCCTTACTAACACTAAATTCAAACATGTCAATGTCACATATTACTATAGCTTATATTTAATGTTTATTACTTTCATATGGTTATTGATATATTGTGTATTCACTTGTATTTAGTGTATCAAACACTAAATATCATACTTATTGTAGTTGTGTTTTGTACCTATAGTTTTTATTGATTTGGCTTGCCAAAAAAAATGTAGTCAACTTTATTTGTTTTAACAAATGTTTGATGAAAAATCTAAACATATATAGTTGTATCTATTCAATGCAAGTTGAGCAGAACATGTCCTTAAATACATGTTGGTGTGTTCTAGTGTCACTACACTAAATAAGATATTTAGAGATTTATACACTAAATATGAACGCATCTACGACGTAACATAACATACATAACAAACATAACATGAAATGTAACCAACGTTCATGTTCATGAATTAGACTATTGTGATATCTATATACATTTGTTTTTAGAACCACAAGCGACTTGGCCCCCTCATTTGACCTATGCGCCATTCATTTATGGCTTCGAGTGCAACAAGACACATTTATATACCCTAAACCCTAAACCCTACACCCTACACCCTACACCCTACACCCTCGTAGTTGTTCAGGGTTGCTTCCCACGGGTAGGTCACTTAGTGCATTTTAAAAACGACGTGCGGCATAATATAGAGAGGATTGAAATCATTTGAAATAAAAATTATAAAGGAATTCCAAATAATGAAGGGGCCATTAAATGTAGACAATCCCATTATAAGTAAGTTAGATGGACATAAAATGTGGGCCATTATTTTTTTGTAAAATTAATATAGGGGCTGAATATAAGGTTCCTAGAAGGTATGTTTAGTATAATGTTTGCTATGGTCTCCTATGTGTTTTCTTCATAACTTTGTTTGCAATGATATTATTGTTTGCACCCTTCTTTGTTTCCATGGTTTCCCTTAACAGGAAGTAGATTAGCTTTTATTACTTAAAAGGAATATAGAGTACAAAAAATTGCAGTGACTTGGACAATATAAGTAATGGAAGGGTGCAAACAAATGGGCCATTTTTGAAATTCAAGTAATTATAGGGAGGCTTTAATTCAACCCTTGAAGGTAAATAGCCCCAAAACAAAAAACCCTGAGCCGCACGTGGTGCACAAAAATGCCTTAGAGTGACCTACCCGTGTGGCTTCCATATAGAACACCATCTACTGTAATTTGTGCCTCATTTCCTAATAAGATATGTTGTTTAATATATGTGGAGGGATCATCCAACAACAAAGTGATTGCTTAAATGGCTTCATATAATGTTGAACTCCACATATTAGTATTTGATAGCTTCATATTTGTATACATGGTGCTTCTCTCATTTACTATCACTATATTCAATATTTGTAGACTTTATCTTGTCTCAACTAAATATATGAACAACAACAACATTGTCTAATGTTTGGGTCGTCCTACCTAAACCATCTTCATATGAGTTCTTAATTGGGTTCTTCAGCAAAAACACCCGCTTCAATATATTTGTATCTCATAAATATGTAAACTTGTAAATAAGTATGTTAATGTTCCATCATGCTATAAATCAAACAACATCTTTGTTGCTTTTCGCAAACAACAATGATATTAAGTTGTCAACACTTAATATTGCATAATTCCATATTATAATGAATGACACTACATAAACTTGTATAATTAGATTTAGTTCAATGGTATGTGTTAACGGATCCATCGTAGGCTATAGCATTGTCCTTTACCAACAACCTTCATAGATAATTACAATATATAACTCGAAACCATTCATTGTGTAAATGGTTACCATAGTTATATTATTCCATTATGTAATTGCCTACGAGGATTGCAATATAATTATTAAATACTCCTCTTAGTCTAGTATCTATCATTCTCGATTCATGCATATGTGTAGATTACTAAAATTACAAAACCAATACAGTTTCATTATTTGATATTAGCAAATCCATCGGGGGACCATTAAATTAAAAACCTTAGGCTATAAAGGTTTTTTAGTATCCTCAAGGATGGTATGGGATAGGTGGCTAAAGGATACCCACCTGCGAGGCCTATCGACCGTCGATGGGCCTGGGGCTCTCCAATGGCTTAGATTGTGTATTCGTTTGGGCCATGGAGCGCCCCGTGACACGTGGCGGCCATGAGCCGAACGGACACGAAAGGCGCCGGCCCGAATGGGTCCCGCCCTTGAGTGACCTTCCCCCTTTCACTCTCCCCTCCGCACTTTCTCCTTCTCTCTCCTCCGCTCCAAGCTCCTCCTCCTTTGTACGTTCCTCATACTTTCTGGAGGCGCCGCCGCTCTTGAAAGCGCCGCCTCCTCCTTTGCATTCTCTCTCTCCTTGTCGAACTCGCATTCCCTCTCTCCTTCCCTCTTCATCATTATCTCATTCTCTCTTTCACTCCTCCTCTTCTTTTGATCTATTTTGTTGTTCATTGAGTGCGCATTGACCGAGTTCTGAGTGTAGTATGAGTTTAGGGTTTGTTTTTGTATTAAAGTCTATACATTTTAGCCATTTCAGAACGTCTTTGTTGTTTTGGAGTGTGAGTGTTGTTTCAAAGTGGTTGTGTCAGTTCTTCCTGGTCTTAGAAACATTCATGTGTGAGTGTAGAGTGATTTCGGAATTAGAATGATTGTTCGAAAATCAGTGTGCATGTGTGGCCTTCAGATAGCTTTTTTGTTCATGTTTGTAAACACTTGTTACATTCAGAATGAATGTTTGTGAGGGATTGTTTAATTCTGAGTGAATGTTTGTGAAAGCTTCTTCAATTCAGAGTGAATGTTTGTGAGGCGTTCTTAGTTTTCTGATATCCAATCCTTTCTAGAATCAGCTTCCAAGACTAGCTTGTTAGAACTGCTTCCAACAGCAGCTTGTTGTGTAGTTTGCAAAGCAAGGTGATTTCTTCAACTTCTTTATGTGTGTCAATTTCTTTAGAGTTTCGCAGCATCTACAATGCATAAGCATTGTATATGCTGCGTAAACACATTATAAAGGTCTCTGGAATCAAAAGTGTTTCGAGAGACGACCCAAACTTCAGTTTGAAACCCTAAAACACTAAACTCTGCAGCTGGTTTGGGTAGAGCGACCCAAACTCTCCAGCTGGTTTGGATCGTTCGACCCAAACTCTAAAGATGGTTTGGGTCGTTCGACCCAAACTCTAAAGATGGTTTGGGTCATTCGACCCAAACTCTAAAGATGGTTTGGGTCGTTCGACCCAAACTCTAAAGATGGTTTGGGTCGTGGGCGCCAATCCATCTGCAGAGTTTGGGTCGCTCGACCCAAACCATAAGCATTGTTTGGGTCTAGGGTTTAGCCAAACTCCGCATCAAATGTTCATTTATAATTAATTTAATCATCATCTTGGGTGAATATCTAACCCTATCGACCCAATCCATCTGCAGAGTTTGGGTCGCTCGACCCAAACTAGCACATGCTTTGGGTCGCTCGACCCAATCCATCTGCAGAGTTTGGGTCGTTCGACCCAAACAGCGCATGAAATGGTAATTCATAATTTAGGTAATCATCATCTTGGGTATGATCTAAGGCCATAGCCGATCATTCCATACCGCTACAAAGTTTGGGTTGAACGACCCAAACTCTGCGTAAATTTTTACTGCTTACGAACAATACTTACACTTATAAACAACAACTCAAACACCCAAGCAATAATGAAATGACCCACAACTAGAACAGTAGCTCGTGATGATTGTTGTATCCATGAACTTAAAGATTGGTTTTCGTAGCCAAATAATATATTATTCATTAGCCATTGTAGGCACAGGTTTGGGTTGTTCGACCCAAACCTGTGAAAAGTAACCCCATATATAAATGTTACTAAACCCAGACATAAGCCTATATGATTTGAAAGAATTTGGGTCGCCCGACCGAAACTAACATATGTATTTCTACTTGCAGATGCCCCCCAAGAAAAGACCTGGAGAACGATAGTTCAAGCCGGCACCAGACGCGATCTGGCAGGAGCACGAAACTCCTAAAAACCAATCCTACGTAGCAAAAGAAGACATTGTAATTGCATGGTCCTTTCTTGTAGTAAAGGCAGCTCAATTCAAAATCCTCCTTGTTTTGAAGGTTGGCACGGAGGAGCAACACACATGGGATGCTTTGACGGGATGGGAGGTGGCATCAGTTCATGCTCTAGGAGAGCACGTTGACGTCATCCTGGAAAACTCTTCTCTGGAAAATGTGCACATGTTCATGTATGAGCAAGCCGAGCCATTCGATCCGGTATACGTGAAGGAATCCTGCGCTGAGCCAGACATTGTTAAACCGGATACAATCTTCATAGATGCGATCATTTCAAACACGAAGGTTGCAACCAGGTTCACTAAACTTAAGCAGGCAATCAACGCAATAAACAAGACCCAGCAAAGCAAGTCAAAATCTCAACAAGCTGTGAGGCGCAAGGCGACTGTTGAAGAGGGCGCAGGGTCGTCAAGACCTCAAACAATGAGGAAGCCCCGACCGGTTCCAGCTGACTCGAGGAGAACAACACCTACGGCAACTCCTGCTGATAGTGAAACACCGACGCCATCACAAAGCCGGCAGACGACACCATCTAAGAGGCCGAGAGAGTCAGTATCTGCCATGACAGATAAGCCTGTTTCACCGGAGCTACGTATGTCCAAGCCCGGGGAAGGAGTGGAGCCATCGGAGATCCAGAAAATACTCAACAATTTCGACACCAAGTGTTTACATTGTTTTTTCATGGGCAGAGAATTCAAGTTTGATGTCAACATCGCACAATGCCACCTAGCGCCACCAGAGAAGTGCGTTCGGGCAAAGGAAGATGCGTATGTTGATTGGTTAATCGCCCAGATGGTGAGCGACCAGTTTAAACATGATAGGCAGACTATTGTTGTCATGCCTCAGGGACACAAAAGAATGCCTACACCGGATATGTGGCCTTCTATAGAGAAAGGCGATTTTTGGCTGATTGACGGTCAGCACAGTGTTGAAGCTTCAAAGAAACTTCAACTGATGACGGAGTGGAATGATCCTAATGGTCTAAAGGAAAAATTGAAGGTATGGAAGGCATTGGTCGTGTGGTCGGACGACGAAACCCGGCTGAGCGATATCTCCCGCTATTTCAACATGAATAACAAGAAGCGGGCATATCAAGCTTCTTGGATTAGGAACATCATGGCATCGCGGGATGTGTGGGAGTTCTACGGCCGGCCTCCCAAGGAAAGGGAGAATGCAAAAGATAAGAATCCAAAGTGGGAGGTGAGCATTGTTTCTCAAATAGAGTTTGGGTCGCTCGACCCAAACTTTGGGTTTCTTCATACAGTTTGGGTCGCTCGACCCAAACTTTGCGTTTCTTCATACAGTTTGGGTCGCTCGACCCAAACTTTGGGTTTCTTCATACAGTTTGGGTCGCTCGACCCAAACTTTGCGTTTCTTCATACAGTTTGGGTCGCTCGACCCAAACCTTGCGTTTCTTCATACAGTTTGGATCGCTCGACCCAAACCTTGTGTTTCTTCATACAGTTTGGGTCGCTCGACCCAAACCTTGTGTTTTAGTTTGTGTTTGTCTACGCAGTTTGTTGTTCATCATTTTTCTTCTTTGTTTGGAAACAACATATTGAGAATTAACACGCATTCTATGCTCTTGTGCAGCTTTTCAAATACCAAATGATAAACAAGTTCTCCTCAATTGACAATTCAAGTCACAAGCAAAAGAAGTACAATGAGCTAAGAGGAGAGATCTACTTGATTACATCATCCGACATGGTTTGGCAGAAGTGGAAGACAGTGTTTGAGAAACACGAGACAGGGGATCTCATGGATCCTGACACATGCAACCTCTTCAACTCGTCCTCTCGATTCAAGGCGATGAAGCCTCTCATGAGAGAATTCTTTAGAAGTCTGCAGGGTCTTTCGGAGGCGGAAATGGGGAAGGCGGCAACGCACATCTTGCACAACAACCCGACCCCTAAGAGATTTTGGGTGTACCCCAAAATAATCTTCACCAAGCCGAAATCCTTTGTTCCTTCATGCTACACAATGAAGGAATGGGCGGAGAATAGGAAGAAGAAAACAACGATCGTCCAGGAGCTGCAGAAGCTAATCCCGGAAAAGAACATTTTTGTCGATGACGAGGTGAACGAGGTGAACGAGGTGAACTGGAGAGCGTTCAAGGCTGAATACAACTTCACCAGTGCATCCATGGCAGCTCTGATCAGGGAGGCAGGATAAGACTTCCTAAAGTCAAAACTGGTGAAGGGTGGGAAGAACCTGGCTCTTCCAGAACACTCGACGCGTGCCTTCTCAAACTTTATAAAGGAGAAGAAGATTGTAAGTTTTGAGGGGGATGCGCATTTCAACCTTGTCGCTTTTGACCCTATTAAAATCCAGGGATGGCCCGACCTTGATTCCAGGAAAGAAATACGAGTAAGAGCAGCGGACCGGTTCCCCTTTGGTATAATAGACTTCCGGAGCATTCCTGGGAGTACGTTTGAGGGCACAATGGGTACACCCTTCTACGAGCCCTTCATGTCGAAGTTCGTGGAGTATGCAAGCCCTAAGCTTAGGGAGGTCGATATGTGGCTGTGGATAGTAGAGGATAGGAGAGCAGAGCAGGTGTATGAAATTGTGAGGAAATTGCAGCCTGAGTATGCGGTGTCTAAGTCTCACTACATTGTTGCACCGGCGGTCATAACTCCTTACCATAATTGTTTTCATAGTTTGGGTCGAGCGACCCAAACTAACACCGATGCTAGTTTGGGTCGCTCGACCCAAACTAACACTGATGCTAGTTTGGGTCGCTCGACCCAAACTATAACCTTTGCAATTGATATTAGGTCTTGTATGTACTTCCCCTTTTCGGTGGAATCACATGTTATGCCATATAATAACATCCGGTGGGATTTCTGCAGATGCTAGGGCTGAACGTGTACAGCTATGTAGACCTTAATGACATCCAATTCTACAAGGCCCAAAAATCATTGGCGAAGAAGATGGATATACTAGACTGGATCCCTGGGAGCTACGCCGAGGAGACTGTTGAAGGGGGTGAGAGCCCGCTGGATAAGGCGAGGCGTGTCAACCCTGAAGAGTTGGCCATAAGGGTTCCAGTTGCTGTACCAGAGCCTCTGGTCCAAGTGCATCCAGGCACATCCTCTCGGCGACCGCGTGACGAGGAGGGGGAGGAGGAGGAGGAGGATGAGGAGGTGGAAGAGGAGGAAGAAGAGGCTAAAGTGGAGGGCGAGGTCGAAGAAGGGGGAACAGGCTTCACTCAGGAATCTGAAGCCCCTCAACGAAAGAAGGCAATGCGGGTAGCAACTCCACAAAGTAAGTTGGTGCCCGTCCTGACGGTTGATGATGCCCGCGACATGTACTCCAGGGATGCGACTGCCGCGTTCAGGGAGAGGAGGAAACTAAAAGGCAAGAAACTCTATGGCGACTATGCCATCGAGGAGACAATTGCCATTAGCAGCGAAGACGAGGACGACATGGAGCTCGCGAAACGGCTCAGGTCGGACCCTCCCTCTCCAGGTGCCTTCGCAGGGATGGTGAAGGTGAAGCCGGAAGTCCTCACCGTGCAAGAAGCCAACGAGAAGATGTTAAGGGACGAAGAACAACGCGTCCGCTTGCAAAAGGCCGCTGCTGAAGAACCCTCAGTGCGGAACGAAGTGGCAGAACTAAGGGCTCTCTTATTGGAGCAAGAGCGACTGCGGGCATTGGCGCAACCTCCAACTAGTGCGGACTTGATCACGCAAGTGATTCGAGGCATGTGGGCGCAGGGTTTGGTGGTGGCTCCCCCGGGCTCATTTCCACACTTGCCCCCCGGCTTCCCTCCCCAGAACATTCCTCCGCAGCCCGTGCCGCAATCCTCCTTCAGCTTTCAGCACATGGTTCCCCCCCACGTCCGTCCGTATCCGCCGGTTCAACAAGCGGATGACCCCAATATATGGCGTCTTCCCGGGTCTTCTAGACCTGTGACCCCCCCACCACTTCGGCCGCCCCTGGTGATCCCCCTGCCCCATCAGCAGGACGACCCCCACATGTTTGGGTCGTCCGACCCAAACCCGCCCCCCCCCCCCTTACAGTGCAACAAGGCCAATCTCATGATGCACGAGAGTTTGGGTCGGCCGACCCAAACCCCGTTACCGCTCAGTCTTCAATGGACCAGCATGGGTCTGAAAGAGACACACCCATGCCTGATGTTGAAGGTCCTCGAGGGCCTGGTGATACCTCTACTCCTATCCCAATCGATGAACCTATGCATGATGCACATGCGGAGGTTGGGTTAGGAGAAGGTCCTGACACTGAGCGCTTGCAGGAGAGGGGTGCTGACATCGTCGGAGAAGGCGGTGGCAAGAGAGAACGACAAGCGGAGGCGGTGGAGGCTTCCATGGCGTCCAGGCATGACCAGGGAGAGGTAATACACTGAGACCTCCTCAGTTTGGGTCGCTCGACCCAAACTCCTGGTCTATTGTCTTGTTGCCGTGGTCGTGTCCCCCCTAGCTAGGAGGAACTGCCCCCACCCCGTCCATCCGCTCTCGCATCCCTTCAGCCCCCCCCCCCCGCGACGATCACTAACGTCGCCCGTCCCACGATTTTACTCGAACTTGGAGGCGTGCACACAATTTTGTAGATGTTGAATTAGGATAGTTTGAACGGATCGTTCAACGCGGCTTCGCACCCCTAGGCATTTTGTACATAGAGCATTGCAAACAATAAAATTATTATTTTGTGCCCTTATGTTTGTTTTCGTGTTCAAATGTATATTTTTCCCTCTTGCATTTGTATGGCCGCCTATGCATAGTGGTTCTTGTATTTTTCACAGAAAATATTGTATTCACTTTAAGTGGACATAGCATGACATAGTCTTCCCCCGCCTTATGTCGCTCGTCTCCACAGGGATCGGAGCATAGCGTCGCGGCTCCCCGCCGGGCCTCTCCAAGAAGCGAGGAAGGTAGCGCGATGGTCCCCCCCATTTTACCCGTTCCACCTTTGCCGCCTAAGACCCGGTTCCTGGTGTTAGACCTCAACGGGGTCCTCGTCCAATGCGTTCATTGCCCGAGGACCCCCACGGTGCCCTTTTGCAAGCCCGAGGACGCGAATTACGACGGGCCGCCCACGTTCATAAAGAGCAAGCTAGTTCACCTCCGCCCGTGGCTTCGGACCTTCCTCCAGATCACCCAACAACGATGGTGGGTGGTCGTGTGGAGCTCCATGAAGGCCGAGAACACCAATGCAGTCGTGGAGTTCATCTTCAAGGGCATCGAGCCCCCCTGCATGGTCCTAGCACAGGAAGCCTGTAGAATATTGTACACACCGGACGGCAAAGCCGTCAAAAAACCAAACAACCCCGCTTCCCCCCAATACCTCAAGGTCTTGAAGCCCATTTTTTGGGACCAGTGTCCGTCATTGATAGGTGTCCCCTACGACGTCCGTCCCACCCGGGAGAACACGCTCATGGTGGACGACAGCGCCGCAAAGAACATGTTGAACCCGACGGCCAACTTAATAGTTTGCCCTACGTGGACGGTCGAGAAGGTCCAGGACCGATTTTTGTTAGACCTTAGTAAATACCTCCAGGCGCTCAGGGGAAGCGGACTACCTGTAAACAATTTTGTTAGGAATAATCCGATAGGCGAGAGATACTTGGATCCACGAGACCATTTGTACAGAGAGTTGTTCTCTCACGCGAAATTTAACAAGCTCATTTGAGGCAGCACGTGTGTGTGTGTGTGTGTGTGTGTGTGTGTATGCGCCCGCCCACTTTGTGTAATATATGCTTCATATGTATCTTGATTTTCACGCGCACTAGCAAACCCTCTTCCTTTGGGTTTTGTTTCGTTTCCTTTTTTGCGCCAACGTTTGGAGCCCTCGATTGACATCGTCAGCGAGTCAGAGTTGGGGAGCTTCTTCTACGAGACCGTTTACAACGCCGCGTCAACCATTGACTACTCCAAGGAGCCTATTGACGCCGGCGTCGTCGATAGCCCCCCACCCAAGCAAATCTTACGGCGATCTCCGTCCCCGTCGCCGCTCAAGGGCATAAATCGCAAATGCGTCCGGACATCCCCCTCTCGGCCCGGCGGAAGTATTACACCTCAACGGCGGCTGCGGATGGACGCACGGCCAACGAAGAGTGGAACCCTTCCTATTCCTTTGCGGGACGCCTTGCCCCTCCTTGCCAACTCCGATGGGAACGCCCCCGGTGACAAGGTGAACCCCCCCCCCTCTCTAAAACATGGTTAACCGCGCATTACAATCATTTTGCACTTAAAAAATGATCGTGTGACACGTTTGGGTCTTCCTCCCTAAACTAACACATGTGGTCTTGCAATGACGCGTTGCAGGTTGCTCCCACCCGTAAACCTATGCGGTCTAGTGCGTCCATCGAGTTCGAGCGTATGTACGCCATGACCAGAAATGCGAGACAATCCACTTCATCGTATTCGAATTCTTCGACGTATATTTCGGGCGGCCGACGGACTCCAAAATGTCTTATGGATGGCGGTCACCCCAAGAATGGCTATAGTCGCGGGGCGGAGATTTTCAGGAATGTTGAAGCAATGCGAGCAAAAGAAGCCGCAGCAAAAGAAAACGAGGCAAAAGAAAAAAAAGCAAAAGAAAAAGAGGCAATCTCCGAGGCTAGATAGGCCATAGTAGGCGTAGGGTTTTGGGCCATAGGCAACATCATTTTGGGTCGCACTATCCAATGTATGTGTGGTGTTAGCATGCTATGCATTTTACATGCCATACTTTGTATGTTTTTTTTGCAATAATATAAGTGTCACATGATTTCCCCTTCAATATGGTCCAAGGTTTGGATTGCCCTAACTAAACCATCACAAATATGAGTTTGGAATATTTTGTATGTTATATTATATTGGTTCACATAGTTCCCCTTCAATATGGTCTAAGGGTTTGGAGTGCCCTACCTAAAACATATTCATACAAGATCTCATATTTTGTGTGCGATAATATGAATGTTTTAAGATTTCCCCTTCAATTTGGCCTAAGGTTTGGATTGCTCATCCTAAACAATCCCAAATATGAGTTATTAATGGGGTTCTTGTTCTAAATACCCGACACAAAGTGTTCGCATCTTACAACTTTCTCCAATATGTGTTCCATTTATCCTTGTTCTTATTTATGTGAATGTCTCAAAATGCCCAAAAAGTCTCAATTTAACGAATATAGTGTTATATGATGTATACAACAAAGTGGAAATTATAGTGATGCTTCAATTCTACTATGTATGGCGATAAATACCTTTATCATACTTATAGTGTGACATACTTAAACACCTTTAGGTGATAACAACCGACCTTATCTAAATTATTGAAAGAGCATAGCTTGTGGAAGGCGTCAAAGGCTATGACAAAGGCGATTGATGTAACTCATATGACAACGTACCTTGAATGTAAGAATGCTCACATGTGGGATGGCTTGAGGATAACTATGACAAGTTTAAAGGACAACCTTTCAATTCCAATGTCGGTTTCAAGACCCATGTGAGATTGTACCTTCCAACTCCCTTTATCACCAAAATTAGTGTTTCCTTTTAATATTTAAAAAATTGACATAAAGACATGAGGGCCTCTTTTGTTTAGTTGTGGATTTGTTCTTGTTGCATTCATTGTGACAAGTGAATGACTCACTCTTTGTATGTTTTGACAACCATATGCATCCGAAGGGTTTATTTGGGTGGGGGGGGGTGTTACATGTGATTATTCCATATATTAAATGATATTATAGAAATAAATTCTCACATTATTTTTGGAGACTCTTTTTTGTTTAAGAAGACTTGATTTCTTATCTCCCAACAAAACACGGGACCCTATCTTTGGACTCACCTAAAAAATTGGTATAGAGATGATAGTGATAAACAGAAAGTGAGCCCTCCCCGGGGGCTATTGTACACTCATGTGAATACCGTATGGACTATTTTGAATTCAACTCTTGGGAGTATAAGGTCCTAGGCGTGTTTTATACTATGTAGGATGCTTATTCTCTAGGTGCTTATAATTTAATGAAAGTTAAAGGGATTTTAATACATGACTCAATTTTAATACATGTGTTAAGGTTTAGCCCACAAAGAGGAAGAAGTTGGGGGATTAGCTTTGACATGTTTATCATTAAGCAACACCAAGGATTCTTTGGATCCAAGGCTTGGGGTCACATTAGTAAAGCATGGAAAACTACGGTTGAAGGCACTTATCAAACCCCCCTCCCCCTAAACCCTCGTGGAATTGCTTCACTCAAACATTTGGTTGTCATCAGAGGTTGAATTCATTGATAATGGAGTCCCTTATGCTAGGGTAGATGAACTTTACTACAAGGGGTTCCATTGTGTTGATCATATTTGGGATAGTGAGAACCGCACCTTCCTCTCGTGGGATGCAATGCAAGTTAAAATTTAACCCTTACTCTAATGGAGGTGGGGAACTAGATCATCCTCGTGGGAACTCCAAGGTTAAGCTGCCTAAGGCTAGAAGAGTACTCGGATGGGTGACCTTCTTAGCACTTGAGTTATGGTGCATCCTACCACCTATGATCCACCGAATCCTAAGTGGGGAGCGGGGGGGCATTTGGGTGAACCGGATATTTCCAACCAACCATATGCGAACCTAGGGCTTGTCCTTGGGGGAGATAGGTGTCGGTCGGCTTGTCTGTGCCCGCACTGCCCGGTCAAGGTGTTCACCTTTGAAAAGGATTTCGTATTCCTCAAGGGCTTTTCAATTCTTGTAATGCCCGTTTCGGGATTACATATAGGCTTTAGACCAACTCGAAAATATTGCTCTTTGGACTATTTGGATTGAGTGCAATGATGTCACGGACCCCCGACACGCCCAAAAAAAAATTCAGGCATTTAGGAGGTGAATTCACACACTTGAAGATATACTGAAATTCCAACCCTGTACTTGTAGTAATGCAATACTAAGCATTCAAGGGTCAAGCATTCCGATTGGTACATCCACAAACATTAGCTTATCCACAACTCTGAAACCAAACATTAGCATGACGGTGGGTCACCTTCATCATGCACGAGCTATGTCGGTTAAGATTGGCAACTACGATAATTATCATTAGAAAGAAGCTCTATTCATGAAAAAGCTCCCAAAAAAGTTTGTGAAAGAAAATAAAAAATTGACACCTTCAAGATATCACTCTTTGGACTCTCTGGATTGAGTGCAATGATGCCACAGACCACCCGCACACCCTTAAGAATGTTAGGCATTTAGGAGGTGAAGTCACACACTTGAAGATATAATACTGAAATTCCAAACCTGGACTTGTAGTAATGCAATATCGAGCATTCAATAATGCAAGCATTCCGACTGGCACATCCACAAACAATTGCTTGTCAACAACTCTGCAACCAACACCACATTCGTATGAGATAAAGCCCCTCACATTCACTGAACGGACAGATTGAATGGAACTTGTCTGTGAATATGGAGCATCCGTGTGTCAGTGCTACTATCAATTCTAGAGTTGCCATTCACTTTCAACGATCGCCAAATGTACTTAATTATGCTACCATCTCAACTACCAAATCCAGCTTCGTGTGCTGGGAACCTAGTAACAATGTTGGTTGTATGTATAACTTACATCTACTTTCTGTCAATTCTAGATTGGACTTGTGTGCATGGCATCTCCAGACTCCCGACCCATTCGGTTCGTGCAGAATGTTTGAGTTTTAATACAGTGATGGGGGAGATGATTTTTGGGCATACTCGTCGGTTGAGATCATCCTCGTGTAGTGTTTGCAACTCCAACCGGTCACAGGTTGTTGACATCCCCTCCGGTTTTTTTCGATATTAATTTGGGGGTATATTCTTCCATGATTTCCTCTCAATTGATCGGAAATTTTCCTGCAGTCTCCAACTTCAAGCGGTTCATTTGTAACGAACTGCCTGTTCTTCTTGATCATTGGAGTGGCGATCCAAGCAGTACTTGAGACCATAGATTTGGTAGGCTGGAGTTTTCATATAGTTCACAGATGAAGCGGTTGGGAGTTGGGGAAATAACCCGGTGAATCTTCATGACTTCAGGAAAATTACTGATCGTTTTAGAGGAATTTCAAGAATATTCTTCAACTTATTAAAAGAAAATTTGAAAGATGCCAACAAGTAACCAGTTGGACTTGGAAACACTAGGATCTCAACTGAGTATGCTCCATAAATCCCCCCAAACATTGGTCGCCGACGTGATTTAGGGTGTCGCTACTTTTGTCTTTGAGTTGGTCTAAATTTGTATGTAGCTTTTTAAACGAGTTTCAAAAGGATCGTAGGGATCTTGAAGAAGATTGTCTCCTTTCAAAGGTGAGCACCTTGAATGAATGTAGGCAAGTTGGCATTTACTTGTCTCTCTAGAGGGCAAATCTTTAGGTTTCCACTATGGTTGGTTGCTTTGGGCCTTGGGGGGGGTGCAACCTTCATTCATGTTAAAAAACTAAAATATTGAAAAATTATGTGAGTGCATCACCTTCAAATCAATCAATACACCTATGTACGAAACAAACTGCATGTAATAAGTTAAAATACATATAAATGTAAAGATTACATATAGCCTTAAACATATGTGTTGGTCTAAAATACAATTTGCACCCATTCTTGGTTAGATTTCTAAGATTTTACATCGTGTCCTGATAATGGGGCATGTGAGCCCAAAATGGTGCCCACATGTGGTGATTAACTCTTCGAAACCAATTTTAGTTTGACTTTGAGGTGTTATGATTATTCACAAAAACATAAAAAGAGTGAAGTGTGGTGTGGATTTAAGTTTAGGCATTAGAATGTGTTGTGTGGTTATTTCAAGGTTTGATTTCAATAGGAGAATGCCTTGATTATGTGAGTAGGGGTAAGGTGAGGCAAGGTGAGCTCCGCGGGTTAAATGCCCACTTTTGGATCCATCTTGTTAGTTTAGGAAGAAGGAAGCTTGGTGGAAGGGGATTAGTCCCTACTTTGGAGGTGAAGGTTAAGGGATTGTGATTGGAGGTGCTAATCCTCTCACCCTATCCTCACCTTTCTCTCCCTCTCCCCCTCTCTCCCTCTTTGCTACTTAAGGTGTTTTCTCTCTCATTTTCCTCTCTCTTCATCAAGTGCTCTCAAGGGAGCAAGCTCTTAAGAGCTTGAGCTACGTGTGTGGATTGTTAGTTTTCTAGTGAAGTTAGTTAGTTAAGCTCTCTCTCTCACTTCATCCCATGGGAGTAAGCTCTTATAGCTTGAAAGCCACATGTGTGGATTAGTTAGCCTTAGTGATGTTAGGGAGTTAGTTTAGTTAATTAGTCCAAATCATAGAGACCAAGTAGCAAAGTATTTGATTAGAGGCGTAGGGTCACCAAATTAGTTGTAGTTTGAAATCCCTTTAGGTAGACTCCTAATTAGTGTGTTAGTTAGGGCCATCAATGAGCTTGGCCAAACCTTAGTGTAATTATACTAGGCTCTGCCCATCAGACTGAGCTTACCGGTTGGGCAGCAGACTAGCTTACCGGTTAGGCAGCATACAAGCTTACCGGTTGGGCAGCAGACTAGCTTACCGGTTAGGCAACATACAAGCTTACCGGCTGGGCAGCAGACTAGCTTACCGGTTGGGCAACAGACGAGCTTACCGGTTGGGCAGCAGACGAGCTTACCGGTTGGGCAGCAGACTAGCTTACCGGTTAGGCAGCATACAAGCTTACCGGCTGGGCAGCATACTAGCTTACCGGTTAGGCAGTATACAAGCTTACCGGCTGGGCAGCAGACTAGCTTACTGGTTGGGCAGCAGACGAGCTTACCGGTTGGGCAGCAGACTAAGCTTACCGGTGGGCCAGCAGACTAAGGGGCTACGTGTTCAACCGAAGTTACCACCAGATCAAGGGTGTACCGAGCCGAGCTAGGATTAGGAGATCTAAGAATTAGTTGGAGATTAAGCTAGTGAAACCATCAACTAATGAGTGAGGTGGGTGACTTAGAACTAGGACTTAGGGAGATGACTTAATGAAATTAGTCAATGTGTGAGTGGTGTGGTTAGATAGCTAGGAGGGTGTGGGGTTTTTACAAGCAACTATATTTGAGGTTAACCATTGAGGGAGTGTTTTTCAACACTTACATCCTTGTTGGTAAAAAAAATCAATCACTTATATAACAATGGAGAGGGAGGAGGACTTTAGCATTGGCAAGGTGAAGGAGAGGATAATCAAAGGCACAAGGAGAATATCCTTGAGAGCTTGTGTTGCCAAGGCTGCCGGTTGGACTCTTGAGAAGGCCAATTTGGCCACAAGCCAAGAGGTCACTACTAATAAACAAAGTGATTCAAAATGACATGAATGCCTTGGGATGCAAAGAGATCATTCTTTTGATACGAACAATACATGTGATTCTCAACACCATCACCCGGACTAGGACGCCTAAGGGGGCTGGTTTTGGCCTCACAGGGCACTTCTTAGAGATATACACCACGTGAGACAAAGAGGATATCCTTAGGTGTTTTCATTGTGGGTGGGGGGGGGAGGAGGACGCTATGAAGTAATGTACACCTTCATGGATATTATGCATGTTGATGAATATGGTTGGAATATACCTTTTATGTTCTCAAATAAAATTTCAGTACCCTAATTTCTTTTTTAGTTCAACTCGATACAATTAAATGCAACCCCAAGATTTGTCCCATGACAACTTAAGTTTTTCTAGTTGGACTTTCATGTGCTTATGACTTTGAGCCTCTTTGCCTTCTTATTTTTGAAAGAATACTCTTACCCAAACTACTTCTAGATCTAAAGGGACAAATGCTATGGGATATAAAGCACCATCTTCAAGTAGTATCATTGACATGAATGCCATCAATCCCCTAAGCACCTATACAACCAATATTGGTTGCATATGGGCGTGGTATACTAAGAAATCATCAACCTTCAAGTTGTGAGGAAAAGAAGGAAAAAGATGCTTGAAACGGTTCTCTGTATATGTTTACATGGAACATGTAGATTGAGCTTGGGAACATCTTGGGAGTTGCAAGGCCAATAAGCCTAGCATGTAGATATATCACAATTATTTATTGGTATAAGAGAATGTCTAGCTAACAAATTAGAGACAAGATGCATGTCCACCTCCAAACACTAGATGGTTGCTCTTAGTTTTTCAAGGATAACTTTAATTTCCAATTTTTGCATTTATCATGATAATTAGTTAACCTCTTACCATACACATCCAACTTATGATTGGGTATAATTGCAACTGAAGATTCTTATTAATTTCTAAAGGAAACTCTTCACCCACGGGTAGATCACTTAGTGCATTTTAAAAACGACGTGCGGCATAATATAGAGAGGATTAAAATCATCTGAAATAAAAATTATAAAGGAATTCCAAATAATGAAGGGGCCATTAAATGTAGACAATCCCATTATAAGTAAGTTAGATGGACATAAAACGTGGGCCATTATTTTTTTGTAGAATTAATATAGGTGTTGAAGATAAAGATCCTAGAAGGTATGTTTAGTATGGTATGTATATTTGTGATGGCATCTCCTATGTTTTTTCATCATAATAGTGTTTGCAATGGTATTACTTTGCTATGGTCTCCTATGTGTTTTCTTCATAACTCTGTTTGCAATGGTATTACTATTTGCACCCTTCTTTGTTTCCATGCTTTCCCTCAACACTCGTCAATTGCGTTAGGAAGTAGATTAGCTTTTATTACTTAAAAGGAATATAGAGTATAAAAAATTGCAGTGACTTGGACAATATAAGTAATGGAAGGGTGCAAACAAATGGGCCATTTTTAAAATTTAAGTAATTTTAGGGAGGCTTTAATTTAGCCCTTGAAGGTAAATAGCCCCAAAACAAAAAACCCCTAGCCGCACGTGATGCACAAAAATGCCTTAGAGTGATCTACCCGTGTCTTCACCAAACTGCTTCTAGATCTCAAGGGACAAATGCCATGAGATTTAGAGCAATTTACATCTTCAAGTCCTATCATACATAAATGCCATCAATTTCCTAACTACCCATACAACCAATATTGGTTAATATTGGTTAACCAATATTTCAATATCTTTTGAAATCTCCAAATGAGTTAGATGAATAAGTGGCAAATTTCCCATCGTCACTTAAGTAATAGGCTAAGTACCACCTCATACCATCTAGTTTGGTTGAGTACATACACGTGCATTAACTCTGAACTCACCAAATATCTTCCAAGGTTTGTAATTTGAACTTAGGTCAAATTTCCCTAACATTCTATGGCCATGGGAATCAGGCAATCCCTTGTAAGCTACACAAGAAAGTTACTCCTTTGGTAAGATGACTTCACATAAGTTCAAACACAATTTCATGAAGGCTTTGAGCCAGTTCTTCATTGTTATAATCATTTAGTTCATAGGTTTTTAAGGTTGGTTTCAATTTACATTTGATTCATTGTTTTGGAAGGGCTTGTCGAGATCAAAGATGTCAGCGAATACATCCAACTCAAAGGGGTCGAAATTTATCTCTAGTGGTTGCAGTTGGTCATGAAGGAGTCATTGCACATGATGTCACATTTGGTGCTTATATTACAAACAAGCTCTAAGAATACATTAAGACCAAGTTCGTTCCTAGCTTTGATAGACGAACGTCCATCCTCATGGACCATGTCTCATTCACGGATCTCGTGAAATACGACAAGCTTATGAAGATGTTGGACACAACTACTTCTATTTGCCATCGTATAGTCCAATTCTCAATGCTGCATAATGTGTATTTGGACACATCAAAAGCTATGTCCTATAGATTGATCTCCAAAATCTATATATGGTGAATTTGGTTCATGATTCCAATGAAATCAGTAGAACCTTTTGCTAAAATGGTTTGTAAAATCATGAAATTTTGTGTCCACTTTTTTGAATTCATCTTACCAAAGAAGTATTAAAGTATTAAAGAGGACATGGTAGATGCATGGAATTATAGTCTCAGAGGAAGACAATTAAGAATGGACTTGTCCAACAAACCATATCAAACACGTTTCCATGCAGATTGGAGGAGTTTGTGATTTAAACCAGTTTGGACATGTACTATGTTAGCCCATTGCACTTGTGCATATGAATTAATACCCCCCCCCAGTAATAGGGCATTTCCAACTTTACACATACATAAGGCTCACATAATGACATAGGAAATGTCTCATCCAATTAGTGATTGTCATTTTGATCTTTAATATGGTGTTGAATTAAAACATTACCAATGTGTTCTAGACTATATCGCCTTCCAATAAACATTGACTTGAGAGTCTTCCAACAAATAAAAGTACCGTTCATTAGATTTGGTGGGTTCCTTGTCCATTAGAATTGCTTTTTGTGGAACACATAGCATAACTCAAACCATGAGTTGGACTCCTAATGTAATTAATAACTAATTCTGTTTCATTACACTATGAATCTAAATTTAAGCATAGGAAAGATGCCATTTTTTTGATAAATTGGAGTATATTACAAAATATATACTCTACAATAGTGTAAAAATTAACCGGGAATTGACAACATGTGCAGTACAATTTGTAGTCCGGGGAGTATACAAGAGTGCACAAAAGGGGTACTAATTTGAACTTTGCCATATTACGTATACATATGCTACACAAATTGTAGCTCATAGTTAATTACATGCATAAAACATTTGTACTTGTATGGTAGTCTCACTTGATTTTATGGGATAAGTATTTAATATTGGATGAAAACATGATGAATCATTTTCTCATTTCTTATCTCATCCATGCAAGTATGAAAGAGGCAATATCAGGGTTTTGGAAGGGGTCATTTAGTTGAGAACAAGGTCACTTCCTGCTTATGGTTGCAAGAGAAACATGTCGTTTGTTTTTTTTTTTTTTTTTTTTGTGGAGGCTTATGAAAAGGGATGTGGATGGTTGATGCGGGTGGTTGATGTAGGTAGTGATTGCACGCACTAGGGGACTTAGAATTAAGTCTTGTTGCAAAGGCCGACAAAATACTTATTTGAAATTGTGAAGGTGCTCATAATTCCTTCTTTCCTCATTCGTTTTGTGTGTTTCACATTGCACTTACCTCCTTTGGGTGCTCGTCACATTAGTGGTTTTGTGTATTAGAATGTGGCAAGCAACAATAAGTGTTTATAAATAAATTCTTGCATCAATTGCATTCTTGATTTTGAATAAAGAGCATAATGCTTTTCTTGTCTCCAAATTAAGTTGTGGTTATTATTAAAGCATGCATGATAGAGACTAATTAAGAAGTGGAATAAAATGGGTCGAGTAGTTTTTTTTTGTTCAAGATACTTTGAGTTTTGATTGCTTTCAAAATTACATTATGTAGGCAAGGAGAACCAAGACAAGAACACACTTGAAGCTAGAATTGTCAAAAATATGATAGACCCAAAAAATCAGCTCCAATTATGATTTGGTTTGTTGGGAGGGTAAATAAGATGTGTAGAAGATCGGTAATCATTGGATGGAGTATAAGGATCCCATTGATCAATGAATTGTCCATCAAACATGGAGATTGGCTTATGTTGGTATCAAAAAGGTCACCAACAAGTGGACTTATGATCTTACCACATTCTTACTAATCATTTGATGAAAAACGTCATACAATCTTACTGATCTTTTGAAACAATAATTACATCTCAGGGAGTGCACTATTCATTAAAACCAAGCATCACGTGCGTGCATGCCCCGTATTAAAATACCCCTGTATACATTTTATTTTTGCTAAAATCAAGCAATATACTTACAAATCTCATTGCTTCAAAATACATTTCCATACGTACACAAGGGTCCAAAAACAAATACAGAAATTGTATATAACATGTGTACAAATGTTTGGAAATGCAAAAATATGGCCCTATTATATGTATAATATCAAATCATGGATTTTTAGTTATAAAGTCGTTACTTAGTGGATGATTCTTGGTCCAGGTCTGACTTGAACGCGTAAACGCGTAAATGCGTACTTTACAGATATTTTTCTATAGCCTCATGTATATCTACTTCTTGCTTAATAGCAATATGTCTCTTGTACGTACATTTTGTACATGCTTGTTTTAAATAATACCCCTTTTGTGCACCCACGTGTATAAATACAGTACTTGAACAGTGCACTCCCTGGGAATTACATGAGCTTCTATGACATACATTCTAGACTTAGATGCTTATGAGATACATCCCTGGGGGACAAAAGAGTCTTCAACGACTTTATGATGAATGCTAGGGTTTTGCATTTTACATATGATAGAGGTTGATTGTTATTCAAAAGCATATTTATATACTTATACTAATGACTATATACGAATACAATAATGTTTTTATGTATGCATACTGTCACTTGTATTTTCATCATTGAAATTATACATAGATTGCTTGATTTTATAATTAAAACTCGTATATAGGAGATTCTTAGAATATGCTGCGAGCGCACGTGGTTCTTAGTTTTTAATAAAAGGTGCACCCCCGGGTCTGTAGTTGGTGCTTGTTGACTCCTAAATGCTCAAGGGCATTTTTGCTCAAAAACGGTTGACATTGCTTCATAGAGTTTTGGGAATTTTTATGCCAATCTAAACCTTTCTAGAGTATTGTAACTGTATGGATGAAAAGAATACAATTCAAATAAGATCCATTCTTTTGCTATTTCTATAGACGTTTTTAACCATTCATGCGGCGTAAGGAGGTACACTAAAGCTTGGAAAGCAAGGTGGTAGGAATTGGGCAGACCACAAAAATCTACAAATCACATATGAGCTACTGTTGGATTGCCACAAATTACAGAGGGTCTACTACTCTTCACACATTCTCCAGACATTGCCAAATAATTCAACACATTTCATGCACAGAATTTGGAGTTTTTCATGAGGCTTGCATTTGATGGACTCGCCTGGGTGGGGGGATGAAAATCCAGTTTGAGCTAAACTATTCTTAGCAAGCTGAGATCTACCGGTTCCATGAATCCCAACAATAGATGAGTCCACTATACTGATTTAGAAACATGTGCAAAATTTCAAGTCTTTCAGTCAAGACTAGCTATATATATGTGGAGGAGATGAATTGACATCGTGAAAAACGAAGTAAGTTCAAAGAGAGGCACTTTTGAGAACCAGACTAAATATGTTATATTGGTCTAACAAGTACATATGTCTATTGCTTTTAGGAAGATAATTTATTTATTTAAAAAAAAAAAACTACCTGAAAAACCTCGCTAACAATAACTCTAAATAATAATCATCATACGTTATCTCTATGCATTTGCACACAGAAGAAATTTCTCTAGATTTAATAGAAAATTTGTAAGTTTGTTGGTTTTAGAAAGAACATACATTTCAATATAGTTGATAAACTCACACTTATATCATGGTTAGACCACTAAGGTCTCTGAGATCAATCTTCTCAGGCCTAAAACATTTGATTTGGAACTTGATGTTTACCATTTTAACAAGCGAGTAACTTGCTTTCCATTTATAAATATCAAAGGCCATTGGTTTTTTTCCGAAAGTGGATGGCTTATTCTTTAAAAAGAAGTAGACGAATAGTGGCTTAGAAATATAGGGATTAATGATTAAAGAAAAGGTATTATAAGATCTCAATTCATAATAGATACTAGACTTGGTGCTATTAAAATTTATTCGTAGCATCATATGTATAGTCACATTTCCCATTGAATTGATATTTAAGTAAGTCTGGACTTTTGATGAGTTTGAAAACTAGTTAGTATTTTTTTTGGAAATGTGAAAACTTGTGCTTCAAGTGTTGTTATTTGTAAGGCTCGTCATTCAACCATTATGTAGGTGATTGCATATCATAAGACCATGTAGACATTTGACATCATACTGGAGATACTAATGCAAACATGTGATAGTAGTTTAGTTTGGAAGTGACCAAAAAGTATGAAATTATCTAAATATTAGTTGAACTTATTTTTATCTAATCTTATGAAAACCTCCTAGGATTATTACAATAATAGAAATCCTAATGGCTCAAGAGGGACCTACAATTGCATTTTGGAACAAGTTGGGGAAAGAGGTCAAGCTTATCATAAGTTACAAACCAACTACACCGTTTATGACATTTAATGTCACTTACTATCCGAAGTTACGCATTGCTATAACATTTTATTGGTAGCGTAAAAATTGTCACCAAGTGAAGATGCTATTGTTATGTAGTGTCCAAACAACCAATTTGACCCTTTTTCATTAAAAAAAAATGAGATCCATAGTAAAACGTTTTAGCACAATGTAACTGCAAATAGTACACGACACTAAATACCATGAACGGTGTAGGCCTTTGAAGGTTGAAATCGAGGAGTACGAAATGCGCCTAGTACATAATCTTCAAGATCACCACAATATCCCAACAAATCCAAAAAGTGATACCGCATTTATTCATCACGGCACATTCATCAATTGCAGTGTGCAGAGTGATGGCATTCGCGTTCATCTTCCGCAAAACACCTTCGCTAGCTCCTATAAATCACAAACTCCGCCGCTCCCAAATCCATTCTCGCTCCTCGTCTCCATGCACCTGCAGTGCCACTTGCAAAGTTCAACTTAGTTTTGGAGCGCAGGATTCCATGAGCAGTAGTGCCACTTGTCTTTGGTTATCGATCTAGTTGTCTCTCCTCTCTCTCTCTTAAGTTGGTGTTGGTTCATGTCTCTCCTTCAACATTTTTGCCAAGCAACGTTGTTGCAAATTGTTCGATAGAATCTGAAGTCGGTACCTAGCGTGAATGTAACGGGGCTAAGCTTCCTGCTTTGGCTTCCACTTCAATCGGCCTCTTGTGTGGCCGGTGCAGCCTTCTTTGGTATGGTTGGTAGCCCATGATTACATTTACGCTTGGTATCGATGCCAGATTTACTCGGACTCGAATATTCATCACGTAGCACGTGCTGCAAACTTGTCGACATTCGCAATGGAGAAAGGGAAGATGAAGATACAATATCCGTCAGGCATCGTAACAGACAACGCTTGACCAACACGCTGCTTTTTCTTCATAAGAGTTAAGAGGAGAGGAGTCTCCAAATGTGGCTTCCAGAAAGGCCATATCTCCTGCACTAGGTAGCATCTTCGATATGAAGATAGTGTTTCCATTCAAAGAAATGTGATGGTTTTTTTCTCTCACCTTGCTGGGTCTTTCTGCGAAGAGTCGATTGGAACCATAACGTAAGTCAAGTGAACTTTTGTTCTTCATTTGCTCTTCAGCTCTCGTACAGAGCTGGTTTCAGAGTATGTGGGACAGCTGCTGATGAAACGCCCAAGCCTTATTTGTTGGTAGTAATGTGAAGCTGCAACTATATCAAGTGTTTTGGTCACGTTAGCCTAAATTCTTGGCTCAAGCTAATATCTTGTCTCTGGTGACTACAGGCTAATTAGATGAGGACATCACAAGGAACACGGCACCCAGTTTTTGCCATTACTTAACCTCCCTTTTGTCATTTTACTCTGCAATTATTGGAGCATAAGTGTCTCAAAACTTGAAATGGTTTCTATCAGCAGGTTGTAGAGTAGATTTGTTGTGTTAACTTGTTTCTGTCTCATCAAATTTGGTGAGCTCAAGACTTTATTTGACCGGATTGATACTTAATTTGCGTGTTTCCCGACACGCTGAATTCTCGACTTGCTCCGTGCAGAGAAAAGTGAAACAAATTGTGAGTTCCGCGTTGCGGGACTCGCCGGATGACGGGAATCTCGAGGCTGAGGTATGATCCCTCGTGATGAACTTCGAATCACTACTATCAGCAGGAGAATATGCTGATGCGTTGGCTACGTCTTCTAGTTGAGTTGACTCCGAATTAGTTTAGTTGAAGTCATTTGAGACGAATCAGCCACAATCCTGCAGTATGGATGAGAGGTATTACGCTCGTATGCGACGATTCGTTGTTGGTGTCTTGTTCACTCATGAAGAGTATTATAGCACATTTGGTCCTGGTCTCCATCCATATCTTGGAGGGAAGAGATGCCTAGACCCTCATCTATCTTAAATAAAATAATACCTGCCAGATGTGTATTTCTCTTTGCGGTCATGTAAATAAATGGGAACAGAGAAACCAAAGTGATGTGAAAAGAAATTTAGATCACTGCAGATCGGTCAGAAATAAATCCTTCCGGAACAGGCCTGGATTCAATTTTTGCACAATCATGGCACTATCTAGGGCAACGTGAGCAGTATCGCAAGGTTGGAGCCTTCAAACCCCAGACATCACACACAACCAGATTGCGGGCGTGATGCCCACTGAGTTAGAATATTGTCTTGCAGTTCACCAAGTTGACGGGGATGAATTGTGATGCATTGTGTAAATGATCGGCAGGGTTTTCACTCCAGTAGTCCTACCCCTGGGATGGCAACTCTCCCTGCTGCTTCCAAATCATCTCTACTAGTTGCTTCTAAATCATCTCTAATACTTCTAATGAATTGATCTGTTCTTTCAAAACGAGGTGGGACATGCTTGGAAAGAGCGCATGGAAAGGATTCTGTTCATATGGTGTGTTTGAAATAGAAAAAGGTTTGCATTTCCAAAAGTCAACTTTAGAACTAATTAGAAGCAAATTTTTTAAAGCAAAGCTCACCATCCATAATGTTGATGATTGCATTTTCAAACAGGTGTTGAATTTCACTTCTATAAAGAATTATAGTAATCTTAGAATTTGGGTTATTAAAAGTGCTTATAATGCAAAAGGAGGTTCAGTATAATGCTTCTTAAAATCGGTTCAAACAGCTGCAAGACGGGCGGCCGCGTGCGAGTGCTACAGATAGTTGCCACCCCGGGTGTTACCCAAGAATATAGTCATCATGGTTGAGGTCAGCCCTTTTTTTTTGGGCTAAAAAGAGCCAGTTTGCACCCTAATAAGACACCTGGCGATCCACTCCAAGTGATGATGGAGGTCCTGATTGAGATTTCTCGCCACGTCACGTCGCCACGCCATGTCACGTCGCCAAGGCGGCACCTCCCATCACGGTCGCAGTCAGAGTTCTCGCCCGCAGTTAGGGTTTCGGGCTTCACAGAGTCCCCACTCCGCGCCAGATTGCGATCTTGCATTCGCGCACTTCGCCATGTCCTTGTTTGTGTGCGCCATTCCATCTTGCAGGTGACCTGCCTCCTCGCCCACATTGCGTCCTGCCTCTGGCCTTTAAAGCCAGTTGGAGCACTTGATCTCTGTATCTTTGCGCCAGTGCCTGCGGTGCTCATTAGGGATGTTTCGCCATTAAGTCCAGATCTTCCATTTAGTGCAGATTACGGTGAGGTGTTTCGCCTGTTAGGTTGAGGGTTTTGCAGCAGTTGGTTGAAGTGTTTCGCCTGTTTGGTTGAGGGTTTTGTAGCAGTGGGCTAAGCCTTTTCGCCTATTTGGTTGAGGGTTTTGCAGCATGGGCTGAGGTGGGTTGGGTTTTGGTTGAGGGTTTTGCAGCACTTGGGTGAGGTGGGTAGCCTGTTTGGTTGAGGGTTTTGCAGCAGTGGGCTGAGCCTTTTCGCCTGTTTGGTTGAGGGTTTTGCAGCAGCAGTGGGCTGAGGGACTGGGTTTAGGGTTTAAGGGGCGTTGGTGGCCGAGGCAATGGGGCTCCAGTCTTGGGGTTTTAGGGGTGGGTGTTTTTCGATGTTGCGGATTTGCCCGGATTTCCACGGATCGGCGGCGCATTGCCTGTACGGGCTTCGCAATTCCGGCATGGGCTTCGAAATGCCCTTGTGTTTGTTTTGCTGCTTGAGCCTGAGCTCCCTCAAGCTGCGGATAAATTCACAGGGGGTTTTGATTCCTTTCCCATCTGCACTTTGCTCAAGTGTCTTCGTTTTTGCAGTTTTTACCTTTTTTTCGTGGTTGTTGTGCTTCTGAATTGGTGCAAAGATCTGTGGTTGACGTGATTTGGCGAGACCATCATGGTGGGTTCTGGAGATGAGGGTGGGCAGGCGGGGGATGCAGCGCGGTTATCTGAGATTCAGAAGCGGACTGCTCGAAGGGAGGCCAAAAAGCTTGCAGCCGCTCGTGCTGCCTTCAAGAAGAAGCTCCAGGGTGAGCAAACAACGAAGAAAAAGGCACGGGAGAAGCAGTCAATTGCGAGCTACTTCAACAGCAGCCGCAATCCAAGTAATGTGTGGCCTCTGAACATGGAGCCGGATCTGCCCGGAGCAGAGCTTTGGTCGAGCAGCACCAATCGCCGATCAACCACATTTGGCGGTGTATCTATGGATACAGGGACTCCGTCTGATTCCTCTGGAGACACCATCGTGTTGAGTGCCAAGTCGCCGATGATTCCAATTGCTTCGGAGTCTGACAATGCGGGGAGTATGGACAACGCTGATTTGGTTGAGATCCCGATGGGAGATGAGGCTCTGTCCTCAGAGGAGGAGGTTGAGTCGCCGCCGCCGAAGAAGAAGAAGAAGAAGGGCACTAAGAGTTTGAAGAGTGAGAAGCAGAAGAAGTATGACCGACACCGGAAGTTCCAGACTGAATGGTCTGCAAAACTGCCTTGGGCAGAAGGCATCTTGACAGATGATGGAATTTTGCACATGGTTCGATGTAGAGTATGCTCAGCAGTTGGGAAGAAGCCATGTGTCATGGCACCCAAATCGGACACGCTCTTCAAGCACGATGGCCGCAGGACAGCAAAGAAGGCCATCCCTCGGTATGGGGTCAAGGTCGGTGAATCCTACATGGCCCTGGACTGCAAGCATAGGCAGAACATGAAGATCTACGCTGCCCGCCCCCAATCCACAATTCTCGAGGCCGTGAATCACTCGACCTCCGTGGAGGCAGTTAGGAAGAGAGTCCAGTTTGCTACTATTTTTCAGGTTCTTTCTGGTGGTCGTCCAATGCTAGAGTATGAAGCGCGTCATGCCTTGTATAAGTTCATCAGAGTCCCTGATTGCCCAGCGCAACACTGGTGTGATGGTTCGGGGTGGCAGATCGTGGAGTATATGTATGCTGAGTTGCAGCTAACCATGAAAAAACTGGTGCAGGAAGCTCGATACATTGCTGTAACGGTGGACGAGGTGACCACCGTTGATAACGGCTCCTGGTTATCCGTTCACTGTTATGTGGTGAAGGACTGGATCCGAATTCCGCTTCTAGTTTCTTTGCAACGTGTCACTACTGCTGCTAACTCTAATAACATCACCACCCTCATCATGGACTCTGTCATGTCCAGTGGTGGCCTGGATCGTCCCATGTTGGCTCGGAAATTGTTATGTTTTGGTGCAGATGGGGCCGCAACACTACAGGGCTGTCACAACGGGGTTATTGTGCAGATTCAACAAAATTATGCCCCCTTTGCCATGGGGATGCACTGTGTGGCACACCGCTGCAATCTGGCCTTCAAGGCACTCTCCAAACATGGTGTCTTCGTTGCCATCGAAAAGGTGTTGGCTGCAGCACATGCATACTTCTCAAAGAGTCCGAAACGCTACCTTGAGTTCAAGAAACTAGCAGAATTGACAGAAACAAAAGGCTTGAAGATGCTCAAGTCCGTTGAAACTCGTTGGGTCAGCCTGATTGAGCCTGTCAGGCGCCTGCTTGCTGAGTACCGAACGTTGATGTACAAGCTCTACCGAGAGGAAGAACTCAAGGACATTACGTTGGTAAGTTTTAACTTTTAACCATGCATCGTCATTTTATTTGCATTTTTTTTCTTTAAAATAAACTACATTCCCTTTCAGTTTTCAGTTTTAAATCTTATTTTTTGATCTTGCTTGTGTGGATGTGCAGCCTTGCCTAACCAAGCTTCTAGATCCGTACACCGTATTGGGCATGGCTGCCCTCTTGCCACTGTTAGATGCAATCGACAATCTCATCACATTCGCTCAAAAGCGAGATGTGTACATATGTGATTTTGTTGCTGCTGTGAAGGTGTGCCAAGGGCAGCTGTACTCCCTGTATGGGGACCAGGCGACCCGATTCAGTACTGATGAGTTCTGGGCATACAAGAATTTAATTGACTGCTCTCATGAGCATGTCCATTGGAAATGGATAACGGATCTCAATGACAATACGTCGCAGTTGGCATTCGTTTGCTCCAACGAGCAGATCTTCGCTGTCCACGAAGGAAGCAACGTCTCACGGGAGCTGTTCGGTGAAATTGTGCAGAAAATCCTCGCAGAAAGTGCGGTGGCAACCTCAACTCTGATTAAGGAACTTGATAACCGCTTCCCGTCGCAGAACCTCATGCAGGCCATGGGTATACTATACCCCCAATACTAGCTTCAGGGGGATTGTGAGGAAAGCTTTTCGAAGCACATCCGGGTTCTCATGGACCATTACGGCCACGGTAGAATCCTCAGTAAGGACGATGAAGAGATCCTCGTTCCGGCTCTCATTGACCGTGAGCTTCTGCTAAGCCAGCAAGGCTTATTCAAGCTGACAATGTTGTCCAATGCCCGCGCCACGATGGAGCCACCGTTTGACTGCAACCCGCTAACGAGGCTGTGGAAAGGCCTTGACGCCGCAACCTGCTTGACACACCACTTCTCAGAATATATGAAGCTGGCAGAGATGGCGATTGTGCATGTGCTTGGGTCAGTGGAGGATGAGCGCGTATTCTCATCTGTGTCGTTTCTGAAGTCCAAAGTGCGCAACAGCTTAGAAACGCACTTGCAGTGCGTTGTGGGAATGTACTCGCAGAAAATTTATACTTTGGAGACTTTCCCATATGACGCAGCGTTTCAGAAATGGCTGGTTGGCGGTGAGCGGTATCGGTACGGGCTTCTAGCCTAGAGCAGCATTGAGCAGCAGCTTGAATCCTAGCATGGTTCAGGCATAGACAGTGTGCTTGTAAGAGGTGTGAAATGCCAAGTGTTTGGATTCACTACCTCTAGGTTGGCTTCGAAGTTTAGCATGATGTGGTTAGTACTTACTACTAGTGTGAGAATTGAGAACCTCTTTGTTTCTATCATTTCTGTTGGTTTCTTGGACTCTGTTTTCCAATGTAACCTTCGACTTTCAATCAAGCTCATTCATGTTTTACTTTGATTAGTTTGCAGGTGTTCGGTGGAGTTTGCAACAGTGGCTGCATTCTTCATGACACTGGGTTTTCTATTTTTAGACTGATTGGTTTTCAGTTGCATACTTGCATCCTTATTAGACAAGCAAGTTGTCCTTGAATTTGCCCTTGAAATTTGCCCTTGAATCTGCTTTGTGATTTTACCCTAAACCCATTAATCACATCTAAACCGGTACTTACTTAGGCCCTGTGTGTGTTTTGCAGGTTTGCAACTTTGCATTGTCAGTTTGTCACCAGTAAACCGGTACTTACTTAGGCATCGGAGTGTTTGTGTTGTGTTTGTTTTGCAGGTTATCAGAATTGGAGGACCTTCATCGCCACAGGTTTGCATTGTCAGTTTGTCACAATTAAACCGGTACTTACTTGGGCATCGGAGTGCTTGTGTTGTGTTTGTTTTGCAGGTTATCAGAATTGGAAGACCTTCGTCGCCAGTTAGCAGTCCTGAAACATGCAGTGACGCCAATTATGCAGCCGAGAATTTTAGGATGTAGCCACATAGCATTATCCTTTGTTGTTCTGTCGCCATTCGTTGCAACATTTTGCACAATTCTGTCGCCACTGCGATGTAATTTTTTTCAAAAACTGACTGTAATAAATACATCATATTCGCCTTACAACACTCTAAAAAAAAAGAATGTAGCCACATGCATGCACTAAAAAAACTAGTAAAGTAGCCATTCTCACCTTGCACCCCCCTCAAAAAATCGCCTACTTGGAACTATTCCAAAAACCAAAAAAAAAGGGCTGGTTGAGGTTTTAAGCCTTGACTTCTCGTGTAGCCTGATTGAAAGTTTCCACAATTTTTTCATTACTTATCTATCCATGACAAGTTTCCACAATTTGATGATGTTTCCAAGCGTGAGTGCGTTGACCAGCAGTTCTGGAACTTGTCAAGGGATATCTGCTCACAGATCCTAGACTTTGCGTTCACAGGCCATGGCTCAACATGAATTTGATGGCTTAACATTGGATGTTGCAAGAATCTTATAATAGTTTGGAGTGAATTTCGCTCACTAATCAACTGATACTTCATTCCACAACATTTTGGTTCTCACGTTCCTACTGTCCACATGAACACAATACAGCGTATGTGAGTGTTATTCGTGTTTTCATGTTTCTCCAACTTCTGCCAGAAACTTACACTATAAAATGTGCGTTATATTAGCAAATCTGCGTTGAAGCATCATCAAACATTGGATTGAAAACTGAATCTCCCTTGATTTAGTCATGCCTTTCAAAAGTGAATGCTTGTTGGTTCCTAAAGCGAATACATACGCCCTCCCAATTGCGTGCAATATAGAGTTGCTAATAAAATTTGAAGACGTAGTCCAATTTCTTTTAAACGTGTGTAGTCTTGATGTTTGTTCATTGATCCTTACCAAGCCACTATCTATAGGCTTCTGATTTGAGAAAAGCTGCCAAATAACACCCACATACCTTTCATCCCAAAATATATGTAGTCAAAATAGTTGAACCTCTCTGTAACTCCAAGACAAGGGGTGGAGATTGAGACTGTAATAGGTTAAAATAGTGTTGATGCACACAAGAACAAGATTATAATGAGCTAAAACAGTCTTGATGAGAACAATACCTAGATATAATAGATTATAGTAGTCTTAATGTGCTATGAAATGAAATTAGTTTTAAAGTCTGGGAAGCCAAAAGGCTATGTAAGTTGTCTTCTTGTCATGGTCTTTTTATTATTCTGCACCCATCCTTCCACTTCGTTGAGCAATTCTCACTCATAGTAAGAGCAAAGTGTCCGGGGAGATTTTTGGGCATAATCAGTTGAAATCCTAGTGTTTTCAAGTCCAACCAGTTACAAGTATGGCATCTTTTGAATTTCTTATGAATTTGGGGTATATTCTATAGATTCCTCTAAAACGATCAGTCGTTTTCCTGAAGGTCTTGAAATTCAACCACTTATTTCTCAAACTTGAATTTCAAGACCTTCAGGAAAATGATTGATCGTTGTAGAGGAATCTATAGAATATACCCCAAATTCATAAAGAAATTCATTTGTAACTACTTAGTTCTTCATCTGTAACTAGCAAGCCCACTGGTTGCTATCTGTGTCCACAAGTGCATTGTCCCATTGGCTGCTGTATCCATATCCACAATTGGGACAGTTTTATATTGATTTCGCAGTATCTTGCAAAAAATAGCTCATCAACCTAATTATTCAAAACTTTTTTAGGGCAAATTGGTCCCCTTTGGTTGGAAATGGAGAGGATGCAATGTCATTGATAGCTCATCTAATTATATTTGTTAAGAATTTGTGGAGGAAAGAAATGGGCTCAATTTGTTGGGAAATACGGATGCCTTCGTCAAATGGGTATACAGAGATGGGTGTCATCTCAAAAAAGATGGGTGCCTCTAGAGTTCAGCATTTGAACAGTATTTCACAAAGATAACTCAAATAGTCTGACTTCTGTATCCAAATCCCACTCAAAAAAGTACCTTCAAGGAGGGGGAAAGTAATCACAAATTATTGTAAGCAAGCAGATTAAATTATCTTGGAAGGCAATTGCAAAACAAGAAGTTGCACAGGGACGCATGAACAACGTGCAAATCTGATGAAGAGTGTCATTGCTACTTTTAATATCTACTGAGAGGAGAAAGCACAGTATGAAACCAGTAACTTGAAACTTGTAAAAATGATTACATGGTGACCAATACGAGCATGATACAAAGTGTTTCTAATCCAGCAAGCAACACACAGTATGATTACAGTAAGATTTCAAGGAAACCACAGCGGATTCTTGTCTTCATCAAAATCTCATCATGACCTTCTAGATGAAGGTAGGGTTTGTTACGAGTACATAAAGAATTGAATCAATGGTAACAGCTCAATCAGACTTCAGAGAGAATTTTCTCACTGTGAAAGTTGATTCCCCCAGTACAATGCATTATAACCTACCTCCCTTTCTTCCAAGCCTTTCACTCTAAAGGGCATCGTCGTATGCTCAACATTAATTGCCCAGTGTATTTCTTGGGGTACATTATGGAAGGACCTGTCACCTGTACATTTTTGGCTAAAGCCTGGGTCTCCAAAGGATTTTCAAAAGTATTTTTAAAAATCATAGCAAAATATTTTTCTTTTGCTACGCCCTGCTTTTCCCGGTTTGCACCCCTGCCAAGTATACATCTTCACTTTCTGCACTCTAATTTTAAGAATTTAAACATATACTCCACTCATGGTCTTTTTCCACATTGAAATAGTGACAACAGATGAGACATAAACTCAGTCAATGACTTTACAAACACAAAACAATTAGTCCATAAACACAAAGTGGCTCAATTGGGGGGCGGAAATATTCCAAAATCTCAGGGTAACCAGCCTACAAGAGAGCTGGAGCAACATTCTCTACTGGAATACACTGCAAAACTTGCCACTTCAACAAGCTCTAGAATCTCACCATCATATGAAATGATGGGAAGGTCTCAGCAATTTTCTCTAGTTTGATCACCACATGATCATCATGCCTGTGGAAAGAAGGGATTCCTGGATTCCATGATGTGTAGAATTGATGTATGAAATTAATTCACCAAGACCTACATAAGATAAGATATGATTTCATTCAATGACTGGAAAGATTCACAACAATTCGACCATGAACACTAAGCAACTCACAGGGAGAGAAAAAATGTCACAGAAAATCAGATTAACCAGCCTACAAGGGGCTCAAGAAAAATTCTTTACCAGACTACACTTCAAAGCCTGCCACGTATACAAGCTTCAGAATAACTCTCACCATCATTTGAACTGATGGGAATGGCTCTGTGACGACTTCTACATTGATCGCCATATGGTCAACATGCCTTTGGAGAGCAGGGATACCTAAATTCCACTTCATGTGTGGAATTCATGCATATGATCAATTCACCATAACCTTCAACCCCTGGCAATATGCTGATATTTCCCCCAAAGCTTGTTCATAAGCTCCTCATCAACATGTTGAAATGGTGAGAACAGATAAGATATAGATTTATTCAACAACTGGACAGACTCATATAATTGAACAATGAGCATGAAGTGCATGGCTCAAAGGGGGGAAGGGGGAGGGGTTAACAGAAACTCTGATCAATCAGCCTACAAAAAGACTGCAGCAAAATTCTCTTCCAGGTAACACAGCAAAGCCCGCCACTTCAAAAAGCTACAAAATGACACTCAGTATCATATGAACTCGACTGTACACAACAACAATTGCAGCTTACACCTTAGACTTAGAATTAATCTATAATTTCTGTGCAAATGATCTCGACATGATCATCACGCCTGTGAAGTGCAGGGGTACCTCAATTCCCATGTCGTGTGATCAATTCACCATGACCTGAAGCCCTGGCAACATGCTGATGCTTCGCCTGAACCTCATTGATCAGCTCCTCATCATCAGATAATAGTGACAACACAAAATACGTAAACTCATTCATTGACAGGACAGAACCTAGCATTTGGACAATGAACACTAAGTGAGTAGCTCAAGGGGAAAAAATGTTACAGAAACTCAGATTAATCAAAATTCTCTACTGGGCTACATTGCAAAGCCTGCAACTTCAACAAGCTTCAGAATTACTCTCACCATCATATGAACTGATGGGAATTGTCTCTGTGACTTCCTCTAATTTGATCACCACATGATCATCATGCCTGTGGAGAGCAGAGATACCTTAATTCCACGTTGTGTGATCAATTCACCATGGCCCGAAGCTCTAGGAACACACAGATGAATGTCATTTTTTCCCGAACGTCATCACTAAGCTCCTCCTCATCATCATCACCATCATCATAGCTCCCTCTGTTTGCTCAACTCCTATCGTAATAATCTCCAAAGCCGCATGATAATGAATCAGAATTTTCAGAAGCTGAGTGTCAATTCTCAGCTGGAAACACTGCCTGCCGCAGACGAAAATATTTATCTACCTTACCCTCTCCCTCTACTCCTGCCTGCACCTCTTCCTCTTCCTCCCCCTCTTCCCCCTCCCCCTCTTCCTCTTCCGCCTCCTCCTCTACCCCTGCCTCCACCTCTACCTCCCATACTCTTTCCCTTGAAGCTGGCCTTAAAGCTGCCTTCATCCGCAGCCGATTCTGCCGTGTTCCTCTTCATCATTCCCTTCCTGCCACCATTGCCAAACTTCTTATCCTTAAAATCTCTGCTACCACCTCTGCCACCTCCTCTTCCTCCACCTCTGCCTCCACCTCTGCCACGGGAGGAAATTTCATCCCCGCCCCTACCTTTACCACCAGACCTATCCCAAGGGGAAGCAGAAATTTTCTGTTTCTTTCCAGGCCGCTCAGCATCAGGATCGAACTGATCCTCACCATCAGCATAATCCGAATCATTCCTCCCTTTTCTCCACTTCTTCACGCTCTCGATATCATGCTTCTTCTGCTTAGCTCGCTCCTTGAGCTTCTCAGCCTGCACTTCCTTCCCGAACTTCTTAGCCTCGCGCTGCTTCCGTCTCTCCTCAGACTCCTCCATCATCTTCTTCTGAAACAGCAGCTTATCCTTCACCTTCAACATGTGAGTGTCACTCTTAATCATCTCAGCATAGTAATCCGCGGGGCGGAGAAACGGAACTCCTCTTGCTTGGAAGGTTAGGTATGCCTCCCGGGCTGCCTCTAACCCTTGTGTATAGAAAGACATCTCCCGCCCTAGGTCGTCGTTTACGTCCACTGGTGGCCCCTCGTGGTTGTAGTCGAGAGACAGGGAGTGCATCCAGTCTATGCCGTCTGGCCATCCCATGTCCTCCAGCTTCTCGTGCAAGCCGATTACATTGTAAATGGCGTCCTTGCGGGCTTCCGTTACAGGGGTTTCATCGTCGTCGCTCTCCTCCTCCTCGCTTCCTGAGTGGGAAACCTCGTCGTCCGATGCCTCCATCATCTTGAGTGACTAATGTGGTCTAACGATGATGTTGCAACAAGAATTCCGATTTCGGTTTCACGAGATTGAACAATTGCAGCGGCAGTTCGAGATGAATGTCGAAGGTGCGGAGGTGGAGAAGTGAGGGTTTTTAGGAACCCTAGGACGAAGGTCCAGCGGGAGAGACAGAGGCTTAAACCCTACAAACCCTAATTCATTGGGAACCTAACGGGGAACGTGCGGCCCGTCTCTGAACCTTAACCCCACTCCACTATTTAAGTTCTTACCTATACCCTTATTATTCCTAAAGCGTTCTGTATTTTCAAGTTCGGTTATAAAGTGAGATTCGCAAGCTTGATTTATGAAGCAAAGTTGGTGACACGAAGTCAAAGATCATATCCACATGCTTAGATCTTCTATTTCAGGTCATGATTTTTGTGTAAGCATGGTTTTTAAGCCAAAACTTAAAAAGAATTTTAGAGAATGATTTCAATGTCATTGTACCTCGTGTGAATATATTGTAGATATGTTCATCTTATGTAGATTCGTGAGACCAAATAGACCAATAACTAGTAACGCATAACTACAGTTAACATCCACGTTAACATAGAATGGACCAAAGATAGAACCAAATACACCCAAGAACTAGTAACGTTCAAGTGTGAACGCAAAGTGGTTAGGAAATTTGCTCTTGAAACAATGAACTTGATGCATAGTCTTTGATAACATCCTCCCTCAACCAACCGAGGAAACATGACTTGGCAAACACCAATGCCACAAAATCACACCTTATAACACCAACAAAACAACAGTAAACGGTTGCCAACTGCAGCTAGCTTTCTTTATTCGGTTTCTGACTATTATAGTGTCCATCCTCGAAAGGGGAGAGTAGTATAGCCCCAATTTCCCTTTGTCCTGTGGGCATCGGGTTATTGGCATTACGAACGGACACTTTATTCACGCCAGCCCCTACCCCAGGGACCGGAGTTTCTATCTATCTATCTATCTATCTAGATTCGCGAAGTATCTTAAGAGGCATAAAAGAATGTGAATCTCATTTTTTATAGAGTGTGAACAACATTTTATTTTTACAATTGATTATTTGTCATTCCATAATTCAAAAATAGTGTTTTGCTTCAAACTTCTTTTTTTCATCATCCTTGAGCTATAAGTACCAAATTGAGCTATACTTATGAGGGGTTGCCTCACACAACTTGAGCTTGAGCTCAAGCTTGTAAGCTTCATGAGCCAAGGTTAAAAGAATTTGAGCCACCACATGTGCCTAAGATGGTGAGCTTTGTCTCAACCTTGGTTCACACTTTTCTTGATATATTCACATGTGACACAAATTAGTAAAATATTTAAGGCACCCAGACTACATAACACCCAAATTTTCAATAACATTAAGGTATTTAGTGATTTGAAAAGCACATTGGAAGAACGAGTTAATTTTAGATAGGTTTACCTTTCACATAATTTGCCAAAATGAAATACGGAGTTCATTAATAATTGACACTCAATTGAGAAAATTGATTGAAAACTTGACCCTAATAAGTCTATGGTAGATTCATCTCAAATGACTTAGACTAGACAAATTCAGGACCATTAAAGCTAATTTCAGTGTCAATCATGAAATCTTGCATGCATCATTTTTTTTTGCCTCAACTAAGATTGGGGATTCCAGCGCCCACTTGAACACTTCTTAGGGCCGCTTTACACCTAGAGGTCGGGCCAATTCCCCTTGAGGCTGATTACATGAAATTTCATCCCCTTTTGGGTTGGAGGCCAGCCTCAACTACATATTATAATAAGATTATAATGGGGGCCAAATTTCTCATATGTAAAGGCCTTAGGGCCAAGAAGCTAGGCCGATTCAATAAATCTAGCATAATCCAATGGATCTAGCATAATCTTGCATAGGGTTGTTCAAATTTCCACATAATCCAATGGATATGGTTCGCTAAAAAAATCATAGTTTATTAAAAACAAATTTTTTTTATTGAAATTTGACATTGACCCCGAGGCCAAGAATTGGCCTTCTATTTTGGGTGCACCCAATTCAATGAACTTGGGCCGTGTCATACCATGCATTTTTTAATTAAAAAAATCATACCACCAAACCGACCCGGCCTCTAGGTGTAAAGGGGTTGGGGTTGATTTCAGCCTTTTGGCCAATCACAAGGGAAGATTTCAACCTCTTACACAACGAATTGGCCCGGACTCTAGGTGTAAAGCGGCCCTTAAACATAATTTATAAAATGTCAAAAGCTGGTGAAAACTCCCTACCAAACCCATGAGCTTTTGAGAGAGTTTAAGGATAACTCTCGACTGTGTCACAAATTTGGGACTTAAACAGAGTGGTTTGAAGCCATAGATTCGGCGACTCTGTACTCGGAAGTGTAACACAAACGACATTTCAGAGTGATCAAAATTGTGTTGATTCATTGTGTTTTTGATGGAAATCTCTACCTTAGGTTCAACGAATTTCGTCTGTAATCTACTGACCAAATTATACGTATAATCAGCGAAATAATGAATCAGGATCATAAAATAGTTTTTCTGACTCATTTCTTCGGAGTTCGTACAATCCAAATAGATTATTTTCACTAACTCTTGCCCTAGGGCCTTTGAAAAGATTAAAGGAAAAATGTTGTAGGCGCCAGGAGTTGAGCTCGGAACTATCGATTTTGTGGATTGAAAAGTTAACGCTTCAGCTACAGCATATGAGGGTGAAACAGTCTACTTGTATAGACTCTCTCCCAACAACGGAGTCACCTTCAATGTAGTTCGTGTGAAAGAGTGCAAATCTTCCAGGTTTGCATTTGTGTGCATAATTTCTCTGTTTGAACTGTTTCCGAAAACAGAGTATCATACATGAAGCCGCCATGCTTACACAGGTTTAATTGTGAAAAGACATTGTTTACTCATACGAGTACTGATTGATGCGACTTGGGAGTTCCATTTATTGCTCGGGAACACAAAAATCCCCAGCACATTCAACAAGCAAGAATCATACCTAATCGAGGTGGCAAGATCTGGGTCTATATTTCTCATACCTTTCATTCAGCAGACGTTGTCTCTGTCTTTCTTTTGACGGATTTTGAGAGTCTATCGAGAATTCATTCGGATGATTTTGGATGATGTTGGAACTCTGCGTTTGATCGAAGGAGTTCATGTAAAATTTAATAATCACGAGGTGTCCCAAAATCTGCTCATATTCAGACTGTAAAATTAAACTTGAAATATTGTGAAGACGTTCCTTAAACCATGGGCTAATGAGGAGAGTCATTCTCTAGGGGCTAAAAGTTTAGGTTTTAGGGTTTTAGGGTTTTAGGGTTGCTAAACCTGATCTGAGTTCATAAAACAGTGAGAAAAGTCATGCTGTGCTTGAAATTGGAGGTGCTGTTTTTGGATTGTGATCATATTCAGACTGTAAATCCAACTTGAAATGTTGTGAAGACGTTGCTTAAAACCATGGGCTTATGGGGAGCGTCCTCGGAGGACTAAAACAATCTGTCTGTGTTTAGGGTTTACGGTTTGCTAAACCTGATCTCTGTTCATAAAACAGTGAGAGAAGTCATGTTGTGCTTGAAATTGCTGTCTGTGAATTTGGAGGGTGTTGTTATTTCAGTGTGAGTTTGTGTGCACATCCTGAGGGAATCGTGATGCTTTCACTGCAATTTGAGATATAGTTTCTCCACATTTTGAGGTGATCTTGGGCCAATATTATTCAGCGAATTGTCCATATTGCCAGACTTAACTGAAACCATTACTCGAAGTTGCATCATTTCTGCAAAGTTCAAGTTGTAATTGTGACCTCATTTCTTCTCATGGCATGGGCATCTTCTGTGATCTGACTCGAATCAGTTGTGTAAGTACCACATGACTACTCTGACAATTTGGAAACGATATTATAAAAAACGAGGTCTACGTACACCATGGTGTGTGTGCATGTGCAATTGGGTGAATTTATGGAATTTCACTTCATCTTTAATTCGAACCCTAGTCTTGTACATGGGTTAGCTCCAAAAACAATTGTAAGCAGAACTATTTTTGGAGATGCTTTGGCATCATAAACATCTTTAAGACTACAGATTCTACGGAAAGTTATAAGTACTTCTTACGAGCGAAAGTAAACATCTAGAGGGTGTGGATGGTGACCCCTGCTTTAGTAGGACCGCATCTAATTGGTTCTAAAACATCATTTAAGAATGTAAAGCTAATGTAAGTAAGACACAAACAAGATTATCGGACTCCTCTCAATTGCCTCCTTTCCAGGCAAGTTGCTTCTCTTCTTTGGAAAATTACAAATCATCAATTTATTAATAGCATCAGAAGTCATATTGATGGGGAGAGTTGCAAAAAAACTGGGCTATGAAAAAAATATGACCTCTGTTTCAAACGTTGAATTTCCATGCAGAAAATTGGACCTCTTCCCTTCACAGATGGCGAGAATTATTATAAACCCTCAATTTTTGTGTGCAGTGAAACCTCACTACGCTTGACAATATGAGCACAAATTATTCCATTTGCCAAGTAATCCTGGAGTTATGTTTGTACTCGTGTCACAATTCAAGACTCAAACAAAGTAGATTGAAACCTATATATAGAGAGTTTAGACTAAGTGCCTAAAATACGCCAATCATTAGAGGTTTTTTAGTCGACATAATTGGGGGTGGGGGGGAGACTATATGACCGGTTAATGAGCACGAGAATCTTCACTTTGTTAATGAATATACATATATGAATGAGTTTTGAAAATTATGAGGGAAATGGCTATGGGCATGATTTGGATTTGTTAACCTTCTCACACTAATTGTGTGGTTCATAATTTATGAGAAGCCCGGGTACGCAACTCCCATATTATATCCAGGGGGCATCGTACTTAAAACGGCTTAGAGGACGGCTTTTGTAAAAATTATATCAAATTATATCAAATTAAAATGATCAAAAATTTGGGTGAAGACCAAATTAAATAAAATGAGATGAAAAAAAAGTTGGGTTGCATATTTATTAAGCCTCCCATTAAAATTATAATTCATTCACAATGTTAAAATTTTATTAAAAAGTCCAAAAAGTTGGGTAGTTTGACCTATGGTACCTGTATTAAAAAAATCATATAATTAGGTTTTTAATGTAATTATATGCTTCAAAATATATTCATTTCCTATATAATCACATTTTTGGATTCCTTGTTAGAAGAGCTACAAGGGTTTCCTACATTAAAACAAATTGTATCACTCAATATTGGACTAAAACGCATTATAAGTGATTATAATCAGGACCATATAATACGGGAGTTGCGTACTCGGGATGAGAAGTGGATGTTGAGAGAAAAGTAACACACATCTACCTTACATGGACTTTCATGTGGTCACTCTATTTAATCCAGCACTTATATTTGAGTGGCATTTGACAAGGTTTGTATATAAGAACAAAACCCAAAAAGACATGTGGTACGATGAGGTTGATGTACGTGTTCAAAATAAAGACACCATTATGGAGCTCAATAGTTAATGTGATTGGGAGGGTCTATGTGATTCTTGATGGGGAAAGAAAATCTTCACTTTGACCTCCTATAAAGTATTTGCATCTATAATTCAATCGTGAAACTTGGAATGACAAGGACACCATGCTTAGCATCATCTGTAGCCTGTTCACACCCCTCAGCCTTTTGGCAATCAACCCAACCGTGATTCACCAACGCATTCCCAAGAATATGCTGCATTTTCTGCACCAGCCATATCTCGGCGCATACACGACAAACAGAAGATCAATGTGTCCATTTCAAATAAACTAAGCCATGAAACTCATCAATAAAAACCATTTCATTTCTATTTCACACGATAGATGTTTCAGCCTCCATTCAAATTCTCTGGAATGTGAGACAAACTTGGTGTAAAACTTGTGCGAGATTGAAGCCGCACTCATAACCAACAACCAAACGACTTGCAAATGATACTCTTTGGTTCACAAGGATTATGTGTGCTCAAGTTGTTTGCTCCAAGTCAATGTGATCGAACATTTCAGAATGCCAAGTTGGAACTTTCAACATTATCTCCAACACGATCACTCTACATACCATTTATCAGTGGCCATTGTTTGTTCACATTCTAAACCAAAAGCTTATAGTTTCATTGTTCACATACCTGTACAATGTTTCCAGGCATTGTGCACCACTGGGAATTACTATTTACAGAAGTATATGCCTTCCCCATCTTTAGATCTAGAATGAAAAATGACCTATGTTTGAGTAGTGTTTAGATCATGCAAGCATGTGGGGGGCCTAGGTGTTGACCCCACTGTACCCAACCTCCCAGTTGAAGAATGTTTAGACACGACGCTTGTTACCGTTTCGATTAGTATTTAATAATGGATATCCAACATTTTTCGTGGCGTTTGCATTGGGCGTCAAGATAAGCAATCATGATTCCTCAAACTATTACTATAAGTATTCCTACTCAAAGGATTGCTCTCCATTGCTTCAATAAAGACGACAAATCTGCTTCTCCCCAATTTGCAAACAAAATCCCACCGAAATCTGGTTCGTATCGAGCATGGGCTTACGATGATTTGCCATGATAACTTGTGTTTGTCTTTGGCTAAGTTACAATATATAGAAGTGAAGAGAAGCTCCGGCCTCCGGTTTCACCGTCAATAGGATTCGAAGTTGATGGAGTAGGGTCTTGAGAGGAATATGGTAGCTACTTTGTACGTCATCATTGGAGCTTCTTATTGTCGAGCAAAATGTAAGAATACTTAACGAAATGGAGAAACTCATGAGAGTTGTGTTCATGATTGGGCTATCCAACATTCTTTTCAAATCTCTTAATATGTGACTGCAACAAGCCCTGTCTTTGTCACAAATGTTTCTTCGTGTTTGATTTAGGTGGAGTCAAGAGTCGTTTGTGAGTTTCTTGAATTCTTTTTACTGTAATAATCAGAGTGTTTGTTGCTAACTGTGTTACAATCACCCTGTATCATACTTGCGTTCGTCTCATTAGACATCACAAGCTTCAAGGTACTGGCCGTCCTGTAGCGACAACACTGTCTCCGTCTCAGGAAGATTCAAAAGTAGCAATAATATTCTTCATTAGATCTGCACATTCATTGTTCATGCATCCCAGTCTTAATTTGTTCTGTAGCTTACACCAATCAAGCAGAGATAATTAATATAATACAGGTTCATGTCTTAGCACGTGATGATGTATTTTATAATGGAGGATTTATGCATTTGAAGATATGGGTTAGGTAGACTTTGCCACATTTGTGATACATCCTCCACTCCTGTCAAGCTATTGAAGGAGTTTCTAAATAAAACTTTCGATAACTGACCAGTGCGTCGGAGGCAATTCAGAAAATTGCTGTATCTGTTACACACCAGATAACTCGCAAACCTTGACACTGCACAGAATTATGCAGAATTTCACAGCCTTGTACGCCGTGTCTATTCCACTTATCTTTTGTTACCGGCGTATTGAATAATTTCCAAGTAGGTACTTATACAGTCTTATCCTACTTTTCTTGGAAGAGAGCCTAGCAGCTCGAGGATGCATCCATCAAAGAAAAGATCTTCTGAGAGAATGTACTAAAAGCTCAAGGATCCTTGGTTTTTTGTTTGAGTAACTGGCCTGGTAGTTGAAATAAGCTCTGAATCAGTTTCTTCCTATTTGTCGTCTTTCAATGGGCTGGTCCAATCTTGGTAAAGAGCCAAACTCCGAGTGAAATCCGTGAACAAACCATCAACACCGATGGTGTGAAGCCAGTATGCATACTCCTGATAAGGATCTTGATGGAAGTTGAAATGCAAATAAACATTCTCATTCCGGAAAGTGTAGGGGTGCACTGCCAAACCATGTTCGTGAGCCCTCTTCACAAGATGATTAGGGGCTGTGGCATAATTATTGGCGTCAGGAACAGCAATAGTGTCTTTCCAGGGCCCGATGCCAACGACTCCGAATGATTTCAGGTACTCAAAATATTTGCCTGTGGTAATCTGGGCGTAGCTCTGTACAACCACAAAAGTCAGGCACACGTCAATGGAGTTTGTAATGTAAAAGCATCGAAATGTACCATCGATGACAGAGAGTTCCAAAAGATGATTTTTAAAGGTTTATGAATCGGGAGAGATGGGAGTTGCTTTACCTGGTTTGTGTCTTGTGTCGGTGTGACAGTATCATCAATAAGGAAGATTAAGGGGGAGTTTATGAACTTCGAGATTTTCACTAGGGCTGTAGGTGCAAACGACTGGATGAACAGAGGCTGCTTCTTCCACTGCTTCGACAAGTACTTGCCTTTGTACCCATACTTCAGCAACGTCTCTACGAAGATGTTCTCGACGGTCTTCCCACCTGCCCACTTCACCTGCCATTGTACAAATTGTACTCAGATGTGAGAGGATGAAATTTAGAGAGAATACATCATCGTGAGGGCGACTAAAGTTGTACAAACGGTCTGTTATTGATGGAGCATTATCAACCCATTTATTCATGTCACTTACATGTTGGTTGATGAATACAGGGTTCTTGCACTCTGGGTAGATTCCAACAACACGATCTGCCTTCAGAGCAATTTCAATGTACTCCTCGAAGGTGATGATCTTGAATTTACCTGTACAATTTCTTCCACGTCTTATTATAACTCTAAAGAAGGACATCACGGCAACCTACCGTAAGTACTGCAAGCAACAAAATCCTCAACTCACTTTTACTGGCAACTGTTTTATGAAAGAACGTCTTTCGCCATAGCTGACATGTATAATAGGAAAAGGTGGAGAAGGTAATGTTACCATTGTATGATTGGTCTCTGAAAGCGAAGCGTTGAGTGAGTTTGAGAGTTTGAAGCTCCGCCCAGGTGAAGTCCACTGCCAGATCAAGTCACAAAGAACAATCAGCGTAATCATTCATCAATTCGTGCAAAGCGACGATCATGTAAGGTAGGTGGTGCTAAAACCAAGATCCCATCCCAACGCCAACATCCTGAAAATCTTCTATAATAAGTACACATTGATTTTGAGAATATCCAGTACTGAACATCACCCACCCGTGTTGGTTTTAGCTCATCTACCAAATTTTTTGGAACCCTTATAACTTTTGCATACATAATTCAAATAAGAAAATACTTTGGTGCTTTCAAATGCCCTATCAATTGCTAACTAAAATTATTTGAAACTTTGTACATCTAGTAATAGTATCTATGCTCAGCGCCTAAAGTAACGGTTTTAGCATCACCTACCTTATGGCATGATAGAGGAGTGCGTGCAGGAGCATGAAGATGTTGAATAGTACCTGAGAAGCGACCCGTCACGTTGACACCTTGAACTTCGTAAGTGCGGATACGGTCAGCAAATCTGGTGTGGTTTGCAACATCGGTGGTGGCTTCAAGGGTCAAGTCATGCATGCAGAAGAGCTTGCCATCCTTTGTTGCAAGAATATCAGTCTCAATGAAATCCGCACCTACCTCAATTGCTCTCTGAGACAGAATAAATGAACCACAGGAGCTCGTTAAAAGTTGCCGCCCTCCGAACTTAATAGCATCTTTGAACTTTGTTGCCGTGAACGATAATCAAGAGACAGAAATATGCTTCAAATTCTCAGTTCTACAAGTATTGGAAATTACAACGAATAGAAAAGAAGAGCAATCCCAAGCAAATTTTATTTAGAAAGAGCACTGTTAATAAAACTGATGGTAAGAATTGCAGAGAGGGATAAGCGGACAGACATGGTATGCTGGTGCAGATTCCTCTGGAAGTTCGCCGTTGTCTCCACGATGAGCGATATTGTATGGGCGCTCTGTCTGAATTGGTCGCTTCTCTGACTCATGCAATGCGCGACCCGTGGCAAGTGGAGACACGGCAACGAGCACCACAAACGCAAGAACTACACCTGCAATGTTATAATTCAAAATTTGGATCAAAAGACAAAACTTTCTTCAATAGTTCTCGTACTGTAGGATTATACGATTGACTAAAACCTAGAGACAAATTGCACATGTAAAATCCTTGGAACCTTTCTCTCTTCTGCGATGACTCAACGAGCTCTGGATTGCATCAAATTGCTAATTTCTCGATATACTGCGACAGATCATCATTAGTTGCTGTTATCCAGTGCTCAAACTGTAATCATCAATCAACAGATATACCGACACAGATATTGTAAGTATCTGACTGAATTGTATCAATATACAAGATCACTTTCCAATTTTTTGAAGCAAAGAGAAATCGATGGCAAGAACATTCTCGAGTTTCTCTACCCTCCAGAACTCTGATGCACTGACAGCAGCATCGAACTTGACTCACATACCGATCAAGTTAGTATCCAGTCAATATCGATGTTGATCCATAACAGGCAGAAACTAAATAACAGCCGATCAAGTGATAACTTCATCAGATTCCTCTGCAACCTGTGCTGATGACAGATTGCAGCATCTACAAAGCAGAAAGTTCTTGATATACAACAATTTCTGCGTGACACCGATGGCATTATATATCCTGCGTTGTACAGTGATGAGAAGGATTAACAGTTACAAGACTCTTAGCTAAGTATTTCGGTAGCTTGAGGATACTAAGCTTGAGCGATGCTGAGCACTAAAGTCTATAGTCGAATTCCAGTGGTGATCATCATGTCTCGGTGCTAACTTACCTGCGGATATTGCAGACGCCATCTTTGTTAGCAATAAAGAAAAAAAGAATCGTCTCAAGTCTCACTTGTTAAGAACTAATTCCTAGACCGATCTTGTTCTACCTCATGGTCAAGACCAGGATTGTACGTTTCGACTTTATATCAGAAAAGCGTGCCAAATTTGGAGACTTCAGAAAGGCCGAGTTGGACCATGCATGGAAGCATGTAGGAAGTGGTATGCTGTAGCATATATTTAAGATTCCTTCTGCACTTTGTCCATGACGCCAGGCTCCTGACGTTAGGTAAACAAGACTAAATTAATCTGAAGGGATAAGCAATTTGGCATATCCAAACAGGAGATTCTTCCGCTTCGAATGATTGACATCGCCACAACCGACACGTGAATGCTTGCAACTGGACAAAGAACGTCAGCGGCGATGAGTTTGCTCATCCCTCTCTACAACAATGATCCGCTTCCGCAAAACCAGAATCCTAGCAGAAGCATCATCCTCCGTCAAAGCATTATACCTTCATGCAGCAATTCCGGCGGAGGTTCAACTAGCAAGTTTCGGTGTGACCTTCTCGACTTGCCAAGAAGCAAAAAGTCCTACGATAATCTCTGAACTCTCTGAAGCCTCCTCTTCAGGTTATATGAGCCTATTCGGCAAACAGTTTAGCGAAGAGAGATCTGTGAGGAATATTCTAGATCCACTTACGCATGGTAGTTCGCCAACGGTCTAGGTTAGCGTTTTCCACGTTTGGAGGTCCGAGGAAGGCGCTGTGTTCCTGTTAAGTCACACCGACCTGAAGCCGGATAGAACTATAAGTGACTGCTTAAGAGAGTGTTTAGTTAGTACTAAGATGGAACTCTTTATTGATACATGTTGCTTGTGTGGAAAATTATTAAGCTGAAACCTAGATTACAAACTGCGGAGACTACTAAGTTAACTGCTGTGCTACGTACTATCACCGCGGGGTTGCAAACAGGTTGTCAATCTTTTTCATTGAAAAGGAACATTATATTCCGGGCTCGCTTTTTCATCCACTGTATGTGCATAGTTGCGACCACGGTAATTTGCAACACACAATCTTGGAGCCAGATTCCTCCACCGTCGGAGACAAATTGTTAAGACTTTATTACACCGTTGGTGACAGATTGCTACCGAGCAACACTTCTTTGATCTGACTCTTACAATTCACTGTTTGAATGCAAGTCTTCGGAGGATAATGCTCCGGAACAGATCTTCTGAGAAGTAGAGCCAAGTTGCTCTAAAATCAACTCCATTACAGAGGTGCTAATATTGGGGATTTGGAAATATGTTCAGGTTTTAGGTTTTCAGCGACGGATTGCTCCACCTTTCGAGACAGGTTGTAAACAGGTTACCATACACATTGCTCCATTTCAGAAACAGTACTTTGCTACAACATTGAGTGTTGCTTCGATGGATTTGCTCCTACGAAGGTGGAATTATACTCAGATCGCAAGTCTTTGGAGTGGAGACAGACTATTCTAAAAACTTGCAGATAGATTAAGCGCTGTAAAATCAAAAAGTATCCCGAGGAATATTAAGCTTACAAACTTGGAATATAAATGCTCAGATTGCACGTCACTGGAGCCAGGTTGCAAGATAAATCGCGAGGCTCAAAAGTTGAAGCTCAATTGCTCCCACTTATGGTTGAGGTTGACATTACCTACGATTATGGTTAAGGTTGCAATTAACCCTAAACCCTCGACCTATCTGTGGACTACTCACCTAGTACTCGCAGTGGTCAGCCTCTTGAGAACTTGGTTTGAAGCTGCTAAACTACATTATTAAGAAGTATTATTTTGGAGCTGCTTTAATGGCCCCTTCTCACCTGACCCTACCAGCAAATAATGGCTTTATAATGTCATATTGCTTCAGCAAAGCACAGTGGCTCTGTACACGGTGGAGTGTCAAGAAGTGGGTTTTTGGTGAAAAGTGGCCAGAGAGTTAACCTCGTCCTTCACACAGCATTGTGGTATAATCCACAATCTCTACCACCTCGGCAGCGCAGAAGACCTCCGTCCACACCTGCTCCTTGCTAATACCCTTGCCGGATTCGTAGCGCTTGCTCCAACGACAAGTTTTGAGGAGTCTGCCGGGGTTTCTCTTTACACCTAGGCAAAGCCCGCAATTGCTCCGAGCGAGGGATTCAAGTAGAAATTCGGCCCTTCCTCCCTCGCGCTGAATTGCTTGTGGTTTCGTCTGTGATTATTGCCGAATCCTTAAGCTCGCCGTGAACAGCTAGTTTGAAGTGAAGTGGCTCTGTGCCCTTCCCAAATTCGGGTAGGTTCATTTACCTGGGGTTTTGCTTTCAGGGTGATCTCTGTGAGTCGATTGCAGTGAGGCTAATCAGTAGAAGTAGGAGAACATGAAAAACGAACCAAATAACACCCACATACCTGACAGTGCTGACTTCAGACAGGAAGTGCTCTTGAGTGCAGAAAAGTACTACATTGCAAATCGCCAAGGAGAGTTCAACCAAGGAACGGAGAGAAGCAACTGCTAGATACAGATGAACCAGATGAGTTTGAGAACAACCGATTGGAGTTCAGGAGTTCAGGAGAATAATCTATCATCTTAGAGGAATCTGTAGAGCACAACTGAATTTGCATAACCTAAACCGGAACATCTACATGGAAGCGGGTGGACTTGGATCCTCCAGGGTTTTGACCGATTATGCTCTAAAATCAACCTGGACAGTGGGTTCGACGCCCCACAGGGATCCACCTTGATATAATGCCACCTTGATATAATGCCGCCCTTCAGTGCCGAAACGAAGCTGGCAGCACAGAAGAGTAGAAAAGACTTCGAGGACTAGCAGGTACCGAATTCGAGCGATCAGCAGCAGAGCGTCATCCATTTCGTAATCGCAAGCTAAACTTCATAGTGAGCTGTAGAAAACTCTTCGAAATCACAGAGTTCCAGACAAACAAGCCACAAATTTCAACCGACCCACAACATCATCATAAGGTTGTTTAAGATTATAATAGTTTTGTGAAATTCATGAAAATACAATACATAGGGGGTATGAATGGTGACCCCTGTTTAGAAAACTTGCTCTCAATGCTCTCTTTCGGGCCTCTTTCCATGCATGTTGCTCCTCTGTGTAAAATAATAATTTATCAATCCACTAGAAATATTATAAGTGGTTTAAAGACAAATGTGAATCTAAAAGGGGAGATTTACCACCCAAGTTAGCTCATACTTATTTGAATATTTGGGCACAAAAAGGGGGGGAGGAGGGGCACTCAACATAAGGTTAACATGTCTTGTATGGTCAGTTTTTCTTCACTGCCATGGCTATTCTCAACTTAGATTTCAGAGTTACGAATTTTCTTGGACCTGTACAATAATCTATTAAAATTTCTAACGTCCCCTATTGTTACCATGGTTTTTTCAAGTCAAAATTACAAGAGATATAAAATGACAAGGTAGCCCCCCTCAATTGAGTTGATTATTGTGCCTAGAATGGTTAATAAGTTTTGAGCACATAGTCCAACCTTTTTTAACATAATGTCCATCTAGTGTCTATTCATACATTCACATACTGTGACTCAAATATAGGTGTTCAGTATAAACAATTGAAAAGGTTTAAGATGCAATCACAGGATCTGCCTACTCTCTAGGGAGAGTATTATATATATATATATATGTATGTATGTGTGTATGTGTGTATGTGTGTATGTATATGTGTATGTATATATGTATGTGTGTATGTATGGATATCAGTGAAAGGATTATAAAAACAAGTTAGAAGTCTGATTCATATCAAACATCCAACTTACAATAGTCATCTGCCACATACATTATTTCCGCTGACTACTGTTTCGGAAGATGTTCAAAAAAGAAAATTATGCAGCCGCCAGGAGTTGAACCCGGAACCGTTTCATCTAATGAAAGGATGGTTAAGCACTTCGGCTACGGTACATTGGAGTGAAACAATACATTTATATACACTCACATTTCGTCAACAACAACAACACCACCTTCTGCAAAATTTACAAGTTTTCAATTGCATTCATAATTGCACATTTATTCTTCATGTTTCTCTATTTCCATAACTTCAGAAAATACTATACAGTACTTGAAGCAGCCATGTTTATACATGCTGTAATTGTAAGAAGACATTGTGCAGGAAATTGTGAAGGTACTAATTGGAACCGGGTTCCACTTTGTGCTATGAAACCAAAACCCAACAGCACATTCAAGAAGCAAGAATCATATGAGGTGGTGAGATCTGGTTTATTTGCAGACACGCACATTCACCTCACAAGTTGACTTGTTTTTGTTAATGAACAGAATTTGTAGTATGACTGTAAATTCAACTTGAAGATATCTTGAGCTTCTGTAATGCGGTGGAGTGCATTGTGCACATCGTGGATCCATCCTCAAAATAATGAGAAGCGATGGTGGACTTTGGTGCATGTAAATGATTTCATAATCATGTGTTTAGGTTTTTAGGGTTCAGGGTTTTAAATGTGGATGAACCTGAGAAGAGTTCATACGACAGTGATAAAAAGCCCTTTCCTGGTTTAAAGTTTCTTGTGTGAATTTGCAGAGTTTCTTGTGTTTCTTGAGTGGTTGTGCAGATCATGAGGGATGGATGCTTGAAGCACTGCAATTCTGAAGACAATTTCTTCTGTATTTTGACCTGACTCGACTAATATATAAAAAGGTTCATCACAGTTGCCTAATGTGGCACATATTAGAAGGAAACCATAAAACAATTATGCAATAACTATCATGACATTGAAGTTTATGATATTATTTGGGTGGCTTAAACCCAAGGCCTTAATCTGGATCCCATGGGAACTGAGGTTAAACCGCCTAACGCCAAAATAGTACTCGGATGGGTGACCTTCATAGGACTTAATTTATGTTGTACCCTACCACCTATGGTCCACCCGATCACAAGAGGGGTATCATAGTGAACCAGATGTTTTCAATCAACCATGTGGGAAATCTAGGGGCTTGCCCTTGGGGGAGATAGGTGCTAACTGCTTGTCCGTGCCCATCCAAGATGTTCACCTTTGAAAGGAGGTAGTAGTCATCGTCAGGGGCCCTCAAATACTCGTAGTGCATTTTTTGGGATTCCGTATAGACTTCGACCAACTCGGAAAATGAAGCAACACCACAATTCACGCAAGTGGCAACATCAGAGTAGTCTTTCTTTCTTTCTATGTTAGTGTTTCAACACTTTGTTTTTTTGTACATGACAATTTTGCCTCCAGGTACCTATTTGTTATCGTGATCAAGACTTCTCAATAGGGGACCCTGCAAGCAATATTGTACCTGCAAACTATAGTTTCTGAAGAGAAACTTTTTGAATCAGACGATCAGTTCTAACGACCTATCCATGTATATAACTTATTTATGTGTATAAGTTGAAAATATTTGTACCAGGTAGCTACTCCATAAATGCGAGACAAAGAAAGAGCATGTCCTCGATTGGCACTTACTTCCAGTACCAATATTATTTTGTGTCACGACACGAGGTATTAATTAGCAGGCTATATATAGCAAGTTACTCATGATACCTGGATTTGCTTGAAAAACAAGAGCCATAAGTGCTTGTGGATTGACATGAGGTTAGGTAAGACGAGCCATGACTTTTATGACATATATTGTTTGCGTCTTAATTAAATTAGCTTTACACTCTTAGCTGGTGTTTTAAGAACCAATTAGAAGCAGTTCTTCTAAAGCAGTGGTCGCCATCCAGACCCTCTAGATGTTTATTTTCACTCGAAAGAAGCAAGTTTTATAACTTTCCATAGAATATGTAGTCTTGAAGATGTTTATGATGCAGAAGCAGCTACAAAATAGTGCTACTTACAATTGCTCTCAGAGCTAACCCATGTAAATTAAAAGGCTAGGGTTTGAGTTAAAGATGACTCAGGTGAAATTCCATAGATTCACCCAATTGCACATGTGCACACATCGAGGTTGTTTGAACCACGTTTCTGAGAATTAAGGTTTCCAAACTGTCACAGCGGTCAAAGTGGTACTTACACAATTGATTGTAGTCAGCTCACCTAACTAGCCCATGCCACCAGAAGAATTGAGCTCACAACTACAAACTTGAACATTGGAAAAGTGATGCAACTTGGAGTAATGGTTTTAGTTACTGACAAATTTAAGGACAGCTCTGGCCCAAGATCACCTCAAAATGTGGAGAAGGTATATCTCAGATTGCAGTGCAAGCATCATGATTCCCTGAGGATCTCCACGCAAAACTCACACTGAAAAACACAGCACCCTCCAAATTCAGACAGAAATTTCAACCACAACTTCATGACTTTTCTCACTGTTTTATGAGCACACATCAGGTGAATTAGCCACCCTAAACCCTAAATCCCTAAAAACCCATAACCCCAAAACTTGAAGTACCCATATTTACACATTGAATTATCAATTTTTGTTTAAGTTTTGCTATTTGGAGGAAAAAAGCCACCACAAAGCCAAGTGTGTGGTGAAGACTCGGCCCGGGGTCGACCTAGGTTCAAGATCTCCTATCTGAAACAAATCTCAATAGAGACACTCTCAAAAACCCATCAAAAGAATGACAAAGACAACGTGGCAGCTGAATGAAAGGCGTGAGAATTATAACTTAGACCCAGAGATGTTGCGACCAGAAATATATGATTCTTGCTTGTTGAATGTGCTAGGGGGTTTTTGTTTGTGTTCCGGAGCAAAAAATGAAACTCTGAACTTCATCATCAATTAGTACCTGTACTATTATTAAACAATGTCTTTCTACAGTTAAAACTGTGTAGGCATGGCTGCTTCATGTATAGTTACTCTGTTTTCTGAAACAGTGCAAAAAGAGAAATGTACGGAATCAATCTGAACTTAATTATGCATGCCAATCAAAACTAGGAAGATTTACACTCTTTCACGTGAACTAACTTATGCTGAAGATGACTCCGTTGTTGACAGTGATTAAGTCTATATAAGTAAATTATTTCACTCTAATACACCGTAGCTGAAGCGTTAGATATCATGATTGAAAAGTGATTGTTCCGGGTTCAGCTCCTGGTGGCTACTATGTTTTTTCAATATTTTTTGGCATACATTTTGGTCGGTAGATTACAGACAAGATTTGTTGAACCTGAGGTAGAAGTTCCAATCAAAAACACAATTAACACAATTTTAATCACACTGAAATGTTTGTTGTGTTTCACTTTGGAGTACAAAGTTGCCGAATCTATGGCTTCAAACCACTCTGTTTGAGTTCCAAATTGTGACACAGTAGAGTTATCCTAAATTGAAGTCTCTCAAAAACTCGATGCTTTTGGTACTAAGGAGTTTTCGCCCGCTTTTGACATTTTATACATTATGTTTAAGGAGTGTTCAAGTGGGTGTTGGAACCCCCAATTTTAGTGAAATGAAGGGAGGCATTTGACTTGGGCCAAAAGCCGGCTATAAAAAAAATGAATCTCATGGAAAACTTTTGTATACAATCTCAGATACAATCCTGAAATTTTCCACTCTTTCAGACGAACTACGTTGAATGGGAGCCTTATTTGAAGTAGCTCTGTATGAAAATATTTATCCTAGTGTCTCATAGCTGAAGCATACACCCGGTTGTACATTTTTCTAAGTTGCAATTTGTTCCAAGTTCCCAAGACACAACGTGGCTATATTTAGATTTTTTTGTGAAAGGGAACCCATGTAAACTGGAGTCCATAAGACTCAGTTTTCTAGCTTTCTTGTAAATCTCCTGCCACTAGGTTTCTCAGATGATCTAGTTGGTAGGGCACCAGCAAGAATCCTTAAGGTATGTGGATGTTATTTGGTTCGGTTTTCATTTTCATCAACTTCTACCAAAAAGATTTACACAATGAACCTTGCATTACATAAGCAGACCTGTAAATATGAAATTTCAGCAAAAAAAACAGACTGAAATCAAACCTCCCTTGACTTAGTTATGGTTATCAAACGTGCATGTTCGTTGATCAATTCTCTAACTAAATACATATTAAGTCCTCCCAATTGTGTTCCTTATTGAGTGTGCAGTAGTTAATAAAATCTGAAGACGTAGTCCAATTTCTTCTAAACACGTGTCTTTAAGGTGTTTTGTTCTTCGACCCTTGGACCTCAATTCTCTAATTTAAAAAAGTAACCGCATTGCACCCACATACTGTAATGAAATCTTGAATCATCAATGTTTTATTGCCACAATGCTCCTCTCAAACGCCATCCCTTTTTGGGGGGCAAAGATTAGTAGTGGTTGCACTTGTTTAAAGCTAAATTGTTGCTTAAAAAAGTAAAGTCCGATTTCCTCATCTTGCAAGGAGATATGTGTTGCTTATATCTCACTCGTGATGGTTACTGATTCAAGCAATTTCATTTCCAGTTAAGGGTTGCACTTGAGATTAACTAATTTGGTGCACCACCTTCATCAATAAGTAGTCGTCAGTTGAGTTAGTTTGTGGTCGAGTCATTGCACAATGTCTTTTTTGCAATTAAAATTGTGTACGCATGGCGGCTTCATGTACACTCCATGTTTTCTGCAACCATAAAAGAATTAGGTGAGAAACATCAGGAATGTATCTGAAACTTTGCACACAAATGAGACTTCGACAAGGAATTTTCATTCTTTCAGGCAAACTATGCTGAAGCTGGTGTACTTCATCACGAGCGAGTTCTTTATGAATAAACCTGTTCTCCTTACTCGAGCGTTGTTAACCCATTTTGAAGCCCCAATCCTCCTGACTTCTGGCAGCCTGAAATAATTTCAAACAACTCCAAGGACAAGCCGGTTGGTATCTCAAGTGCGGAAGAGTTCGCGGGGTCGATTTGGGTTTTTTGGGCTCCTATTTATGTAAGCTATCGAGCATAAATCGTGTGGATTTTTGATGTTGTATTTTCAGGTAGGCCTAGCGTTCGAATTAAAGTTGTTGTGGACGATTGGAAGAGCTGATTTAAGCAGTCGGAGACTCGGACACACGATTATGTGAGAGGGAAGTTAGACATTGCAAAAACCAAAGCCATTCGGAGTTGCAGAAAATAGATCGATCGTCCATCATGTTTGCATTGCTCGCAGTCGACGTTAGGGGCCTGATCTCCCCGATGAGAACCGACCGCTAGTTACAGATGAACCGGCTGAGTTTGAGAAATAACCAGTTCAAATTCGAGCCTTCAGGAAAATATCCTTTCCATGAAGAGGAATTTTACAGAATATTCCCTAAATTCATAAAAGAAACACTGAAAGATGCCAGCATGTAACCATAACATTACTCAACACCCGTTGCTTGTTTAGTGGCCCCTCGGAATATAACAGTCGAATGCTTGAAAAGTTGAGTAGGAGACTCAAGAGCCCAATCATAAATGAGTGTTAATCTAAAGTGATTCTTAGATTGACCAAAGTTTGGCCTTGGTCGGACAACCACCCGCACTTAGACACGTAGCAAGACACGTAGCCGCTTGGTTTATTTCATTGGCTTTGCTTTGCGTGAAAGAGACCCAGGGGTGGTCTCTCAAACGAGCCAAAGTTTGGTAACCAAGGTTCCAAAAACAAGCCACACACGATGCTAGGGCTCGGGCGAACCAACCCGTACACTCGTTCCTTGAAGGCAAGGGTATAGGCAGACATCCAACAAGAAACGAGTGTACGGGTTGGGTTTGCCCAAATCTAATGTTAACAACTCCCTCTCCAAGTGGAATCCAGCGTACGTGAATGTTGATGTAAAGTGACCTCCAAAATAAACCAAAGTTTAGTCTCGGTCAACCAACCAGCCAACCAGAACTGACCCTGTGCAGAAGATGATAACACCAGGAGCAAAGCCACTCTCGCGACTAGCTAGCCACTTGATGGTTTCTTAAAATCCGCCACACTAATTTTCCCCTCCCATTCCGCCACACTATTTTCCCCCTTCCAGCTGCATCACCTGTGGGCCAACGTCACCAGCTTCATCTCGTTCGCCTGTCATTCTGTCTCTCGTTCGCTGACAAAGTGCAATTGAAAACGTGTTTTAATCCGCTGCTTTTCTGCAGCCAAAGGGGCAGTACTTACACATACATACACACACACACACAGACACACAGACAGACACACAGACAGACACAGCAGAGAAGGCTGGGCCGGCCTCGAGGTGCCCACTCACCCGACACATCAATCATTCTCCCTCCTCTCCCTCCCTGCACTCACTTTGTGTCTTGGCTCCTCTCAAAGTAGACCGAGCGAGGAACGTGTCATAAGCACCACGGTGTCCTCCGTATGGGGAGCTTCCGTCTTTTGTTTCCATTTGTTTGTCACACTCGAGTTTTCAAATGGTGACTACACAGACACGGCATCATCACTTGGAGCAATGCACCTTCGGTAAAAAAGAGAACTAAACTAGAAAATGAAGTTAAAGGAAGAACGAAAGAGAAAAGACACAAATAGTTCCCTTGCAACTTGCAAACAAACATCGGGGAGATTTTTGGGTGTGATCGGTTGAGATCCTAGTGTTTGCGAGTCCAACCGGTTTACATGTTGGCATCCTTCGGTTGTCCTTTATTAAGTTGGGGTATATTCTATGACTTCTTCTAAGATGATTGGTAATTTTCCTGCAGTCTTGAACTTCAACCGGTTATTTTTCGAACTCAACCGGTTGATTTGTAACTAACTGCCGGTTCTCTCCGATTGTAGCTTGCTATGTTTGTGGTTCGTTGGCTCTGTGTGGGAAGAGACCTAGGGGTGGTCTTTGAAATGAGCCAAAGTTTGGTCTTGGTTGGGCAACCAATTAGAATTGGCCACGTGTGCGAGATAATATTAGGGCAGAGCACTCTTGTGACTAGCCACTTATTTTGATCTCGCTTTAGACTATAGTGAGTGATTTCAAGTTTGTATTGTAGATTTGGGATAAGAGTGTGTACAACGATAATGCCTTATCTATAAGTGATCCATTACGGTGCACTCATGTTCAAGTGTAACGTATGGCTCATCATGAATCATGAGTGACTAGAAGTGTTTTTCTTAGATTTGAAAAGGGAAGTTGGGAATGTAGCGATGAGTTGTTTTTTGTTGTTCTTTTTCTTTTTGCCTTTTTAATTGTGGCTTTAGGATCACCCTTGACGTGCATGTAACTATTTCATTTGCTCATGATTTGAAGCCAACATAACATTCTTCAGGTGGGTGAACTCACTCCCCTTTTCGTTCTTATATTACACCTACATATATCTAGAATGTAGCCCGTTACGTTGCACTGAAGCTTTCACTGGCATGATCTCTACCCTTCCCAAAGGAGATCGGTCCTCGTGCCCCCACAACTCAAGTTGGGTCACAAGCTCTCCCAACCCTCTAAAGATTGAAGAGTAACTCATACACATTTTTTGAGCATCATTTGGGTTTATTCCGGGGACCACAAAACTCCTACACAGACTAGAAGATGGTGCAAGTGGTGATATTGAGCAAGCAATTGTAAAAAAAAGAATTTAAAACTTGATAAAACTACATTGGATTGATGATTTTCTAAAAAATAATTGATGACGACCTCAAGTGTATAAAGAAATCAAGGAATATAAAGGAAAAAAAATCAAGCTCAAAATAGTTAAGGTCATGAAATTTGTGTCCAAAACTAGATCTAGCCATTTGCTTTTAAGCATTACCTCTAATGATAAGTCTTGAATATCTCATCTTGATATTCTACATTTGAGCACTTAACACAACAATAGAGGTCACCATGAAACAATATTCAATTCAAACAACATTTTGCTACTACTTTTAGGCGTTTGACCAAAAAAAACTATGGTTTCAGAATACCATAGCATTTTTTTGGTCCACTTTACCATGCTTGCACCCAACTACGAATGTTTGTATTCCAGGTTTGCCAACCACCATATTTGTATAGTTTTGTGGTCTAGTGTGCATCATATTGACAATTGAAATTGTCCAAAATTCACGCAAAAAACCAAATATCAATAAATCCAAGTTGTATCATGCATGGGCTCTTAGGATACTTAAAGAAATTTCTTATTAGTTCTTATTTTGCCTTATCACACCTTACTATACATGCTTATTCTTACATTTAGTACTCTCGATACAAAAAGTTTCATTCTTTATTATGAAATTATTATGAATTTTGAGAGCCTTATTTTGTCAATGACCCTTGCTTATTATCTAGATGTTGTCACGCCACAAATATTACCAAATATATGTACATATTATATACATACACATGAAAATTGACATTTTATTTTTGGAGCTCATATTCCCACGCTCACCCATCAGATTCTAGTGGAAATGTAGATTCCAGGTGGTGGCATGTACATTTCCGCTAGATTTTGGTGGGCAAAGTGGCCTACATGGAAACCAACCCTAAGTTGCCAACTTCGGTTATGGTATCACCAAGGAATCGACAACACCATGATACATGTCCCCAATTTTGAGTGCTAAAGTGAGTAGGAATTCGTCTCAAGATGAGCGGTTATGACAAACTCTAGACATTCGTATTGTGTTCAAACCAACTTTTGGTTTCAAAAATTCACAGTCTTTTTCAATCTAAGGAATAAAATACTGAAAAAAGGTAACAATCTTCCTGCTTTCTATCTTCTTGCATGAGAAAAAATTGCACCGCCTTATACTTCTCTAGATTTGGCACAAGTTCTCTTAAGTGATGGTTATGGGCGCCTCTACTCTATGTGATGAATGTTTGGTTCAAGCCGTGTGCCCAAATTGTTGAAGATAGTTGGTTCTTGTAACGGACAATGATTACCTTGACAAACAAAGCAAGCCTCCACAAACATTCAAACAAAACACCATCTCTTGCACATTGATGGCATTCAATGTTCCTTAGACCCGTGAGTATCTCCGTACCAAGTGGATAGAGGTAGAATCTTTGAGATTGTGAGAAAGCTTTTAAGAAATAACTACACTAAATAATGTATTTAGAGTCACTTACTATCTAGAATTATGCAATGCTATAAGTATTTACTATATGTCTCTTTTTTTCTCAACAAAGGTCGAATTGGTTGTTTGGACATTATAGAACATTAATATCTTTACTTGGTAAAAATGCATTACATGTATAAAGATATGGCATTTTGTAACCTCAAATAGTAAGGGACACTATATGCACTATTTAGTGTACCGACTTTGAATCACGTAACATGCTACAATGAGTGTGTGTGTCTAAGGTAGACATGTCTTCCTCAGATGCCTACTTCTAGATGCAAATGATTTACTATTATCCTACAATAAATGCTTCTAGAATAATTCCAAAGATTGATACGACAACTCATTGATTGGGATAGCCAAAAAGTCAATGCTCAACACCCCCTAACAATGGAGTTCTTTATGTTTTCAAGTGTTCAAATGAGGAACATGAACAAACAAAAATTGTATCTCATTTTATTTTATTTAAAATCTCAAATTAGCGCTAGATTGCTTAATCAGAATTCATTGCCGCTCAATGCTGACCCACTATAGGCACACCTTTAAAAACCAATCAAGAATATCGCATCCACGCCCTTTCAAAATTCATCACAAACTGAGGTTTAGTCACCTTAATTTCACACTTAGAGGTTAACCTCATTTTTTTCCCTTGTATTTATTGCACATCATAAGAGGCCAAACACGCTAGAAGTACCCATAATACGCTCGTCTACCTTTTAAATTGCCACATGGGCCACCAATATGTTCCCGTGACATGCCGTACTTCCATACCCTTTTGTGATAGTATAGTGTGGCCTGCCCTCAAATTAGTGTACCCTCCACTAACCAATCGTCACTTGTGAAAAAGGAGGTCCACCATCAGCCACAAAGAGTTGGTGTAGGAGGCGGTTGAAAGTAGCTAGCCACCCAAGCCCACCTTCACAAACAAGCGTCAAGAAATAATATGCGGTTAGATTACATACTTGAAACTAAAGGTAAGATGAGTGTCGTAATTTGTACACATCATAGGTGATATTTTATAGCCAACATAGGGTGGTGAGAGTGTTTTTAACACATGTATAACACTATCACTTATTTTAGAAAGCACAAAGTTTTAAGCTTTAAGTTTCATAGGGTGTTAAGAATACCTCTCTATCTCACATGTTTAATTAAATAAAAAGAAGAAGAAAATGAAGGTATATGGTAGATGGTGCTAAAACCAACACCCCGACCAGAAGTAGCTCCTGAAACTCTTGCACAATAAGTACATATTGATCATGAGAACGTCCACCATCTTATTATCATGCACATGCATCAGTTTTGAGTCATTTCTTGACAGTTTTTCAATCATAACTTTTGTTTAAAGAATTTCAAATAAGACACACTTTGGTGCATTGAAACTCCTTGTCAATTGTTAGGAAAATGATTTTTTTTTCAAATTTCAATCTAATATCACTACGTATGCTCAACATTGAAGTGAGGTTTTTAGCACCATCTACCTTAGATTGACTTCCCCAAATGTATGCATGAAGTACATTGAAAACCACCCTTTATGTCATTCATATGGGCGAAGGGATATCGTAATGTTTGTCGTCATATCATACCGTATTTAGAATTTTTTTCAATTCAAACATAATTGCCAAAAACAACTAATATAACCAAAATGTTGAGCAGTTTGTTTGATTCAATTAGAATGACCCTTGATTCATAAACTTTTTAGGGCATTTTCACAAAGTCCATACCAATATAAATTCCAACTTGTCTTTCTTGTGACTAGGAAATTGAAAAGAAAAGAGAAGAAATACCAAACATATGTATTAGTACTGACGTGAATTTGAGCATGTTGGCCCTATCATATTCAAGAGTCCCCTTGGTACACGATACGGTTTATTGCCTAACCTGTGGTACTAGGTGGACTTTGTGGACTGAATTATAAAGACAAATCGTAACCTAGTGGACCAATCACAAATAGTCAAACTCTAACATCTTACAACAAGCTCCTCTAACACCCTTCCTTCGCAAGGTACACGAGTGGCTACTTTCAAAGCACAAGGAGATTGAATCCAAACGTCTTTGATGACCAATCCGTGACATCACGAATGAAATGTGACCAGTCACGGAATGCATGTGGAATGTCTTAGGAGGTGACCCGTCACATAAGTATGAAAATTGTGTGTACTAAGACGTACTACCTAGCCATATTTGATTGAGACATCCATGGCCACGAATTCCTTTGCACCATGTAAGTTGAAGGTGAAAACATTGGGATCATACGTCATATATCTATCTTTTTTTAAAGATGCTTTGAATTTACATCAAAGACCTTAGGTTGATTGACAACTAGGATTGAGTTGTGTTGAATTAGCCACAAATCTATAAGGGGACAGGGGTAACAAATAGCCTTAGTAGTGTGGGTGGGAAATTAGTATGGAAACAATTGACACACGGGTTGTATTGATTGTTACATCATGGTGGACATAAGGTAGGTTCCACATCTGAGGTCTTCCGCTCATTCTTCTTTGAGACTTCTTACCAACACCTCACATAAATAAAAAGAACCACCTTACCTTGCATCGAGAGTAGCATAATCTAGAGGATTCACCCACATCAGTTTCCTAGAAAAATAATTAATGTGACCCATGTTCTAATTTTATTCTAGAGATTTGGTGTGGGTTAAAGATTAACGAAGGCCCACTTGAAAATTGTGAGGTTTTAGCTTTAGAATTAGTGTGGGATCTAGATACTTAATGTGGCCCACACTAATAGGACTATCAATGTTTTTAGGCATAACAAATATGTGTTGCTTTGGGGGTCTGCAAATATGTATAAAATTATTCAACCCTTCTTCCATGATGACCCTCGTCTTAGTCACAATCACGCTATAACCATTGTAGCAAATTCCTCCCTACAAGTTGCAATGCTAGTACCAACACCATTTAATTGGCTTTGCCCCGAGGGAAGACCTAGGGGTGGTCTCTAAAATGGACCAAAGTTTCGTAACCAACCACAACCAACCACATATGTGTTATGATTTTATATTGTTGGTAACTAGCTCTTCAAGTGGAGTCCAACTATAAGTGAGTGTTGATCTAAAGTAGTCTCTAAAATGAACCAAGTTTTGGCCTTGGTCGGATAGCCAATCCGAAGCAGCCACGTGTGTAGGATAATAATAGGGAAGAACACTCTTGCAACTAGCCACTAGTTTAGGGCAACCACCTCAAACTATATTGGCCTTAACATTCTTTGTCTTTTAGGCATTTTACCTTTCAATTGAGCAAGAGTATAAAATTTACTTAGTTTTAAATTGTTATTTCTCTAAAAATTACATGAATATGAGCCCGTTAACCTTATCTTCGACAAAATGACTTTCCATGACTTATTTTGTTAGGTAGAGGTGTAAGCCTTTGGCCAACACTCTCTAGACCATGTGCTACTTCAAGGACACACACACAAGTACATCATGTCCCCACAATGCCATAGTACCTTGGGAGATTCAGTCACGACCACAAGTTTTTCCAACGTTGAAGTATTACTTTGACAAAGCGGTGGAATATTTCATGAGATCCCCACTATTTATCAATTATGATAAATTTCCTCACCCCAAATGGAATCTAAAGTCTTTCATTTTCCTACATTATGATATGTATCAAAATAAGTCAAATTCACCATGATGCGTCTTTTCTATACACTCATCCAAAAGTAATGTCACTAGACTAATTCGGGATCTTTGATGCTATTTACGGGTTATAAGTTAAGAAAAGAGATTCCCGAATTGTAAGGGGTGCCCAACAATTCACCTTCAATTGACATGGTACTAAGGGCCACTTCACGCATGAGATTGAAGGCTTGTGACCATTGCATCTAAGATTTCTCATTGGTCAAAAAGGTCGAGACTGTCCAAGTTCAATTCACACTAGAAAGTGAAGTTCTAAGGACCCAAAGAAATTATTACAGATGAAAAGTCTACATGACAAACTATGGATAATGTTATGTGGTCTGCCAAAATTTACGTGAGGCCCACCTCCAAGAGGTAGGTGTGACACAAATTCAAGAAGACCATATCATAGTCAAGAGCCTTAGATAGTTGGTATGGCCTTTGGATGAGAGTCAAAGACCCTCACAAATACATGGTCATGGCCCTTGGCTCTTGTGAGAAGTGGAGCTAAGGTACCATGGTCACATTCATAACTACAGTTGGATTGCAGCACAAGGAGTATGGAAGGGATAAATGAACAAGATTGTGGAGCTTTGTCTCAAATTGGTTTCAGTTAATGTATTAGATTGGTTTTCAAGTTCACATCCGAACTTGAACTTGTAGAAAATTAAATATGATGTCCACAATGGCCTTGAACCCACCAACATGAAGAATTTAGAAACAACCAATCAAGATCTAAGCTCATCAAGGCTATTTTTTGCATCAGGTGATACTTTTGCATGAAAGAATCATGCTCAACATCAAAATCCATTCCCATCTTTTCCTAATAAGACAAAAGTTACAGGTTATTATTATCTTCCTTAACCCCTAACTTTCCACGCCCAAATTCCCTCAAATCTGCCCTCGAAATGTGACCTCAATTTCAACGACCGTAGCTGAAGATCTAGAGTTTTTTTTTTGACAAATCCAACCATATAAATGTTTGCATATTAGAGGTGATTACTCAGATTCCAAATTTTAAATGTTGAAGTCCTATTATGTAGGAGATTATAATAGGAATGTCAATAGTGGTTTTGAAGGCAACAATTTACAAATTAAATTGGAGTTGGTTTTTTGATCGAACCTGCACTCAAATCATCTCCAAATGACAAAATGTTATCTTCTTTCAAAAGAGGGTCTTTATACCTACTCAATTTAGCTCACAATCTTGAAACCATTATTTTGTGGTTCTTTGGGAAGCTTTGCAATTTGAGGTAGCGGTGCCACAATTGCACATCTTCCACATGGATTTACACCCAACAACACAAGTTCAACCAAAAAAATTCAATAGTAGATGTTTAGGAGATGTTGCATTTGAGTGTCATGCAATATTTCAGTTCAATTGGGAATCGTTTGCACATAAGGATCAACAAAAAAACATGTTTAGGATGTGTTGCCCCTAAACCGCGGAGGTGACAAATGTCAAGCAGGCATTCGTACATGGACCAAAGTTATTATAAACCAGTTGAGAGCACACTCCCATATTAGAATTGATCCAAAAATAATTAACTATGATGAATCAAACTTATCCACATGCCACGACATAGCAGACATGAACATGAACAAGAGGAGTAGTTGAAATAATCCAGAAACCATCTGAACTGGTGTCAAAAGGGTCAAAGTGAATTGTTCATGTCCGAATTATGGTTGCATAAGACAGGAGGGGTTGAAAAGACTTGCCAAAGCATAGCCCAGATGGTCTTTGAGTTGGAAAGAATGTGGGTTGAAATCCCCTTGCACATGCACTTGGTTACGACATTGCAAAACATCATTTTCATTAATGAATGACATGCAAGTTGAATATGTTTTTGAGTCAGGAGTTTTCATTTGAATTCCTGGAGTTAACCTCATATGTGATTTAGAATGTTATTTTGTAAAGTATGTATATTTCAGAACTTGGATATATACAGGATATGTACGTTAAAAGAAATTCAAAGACCATTGTCTATTATAGGTGGATATACCTTGAAACACAACCCAAGCATTATTTGAAATTTGCTTTTAAGACGACACGTGCAACAATACAAGAAGACATGATGTTAGAGGGAGATGAACTCAATTTCACAATGATTTGAAGATATCATCACGATGGCTCAAGGCTTGTTTTCATGACAATGCACACCCATAGGGTGTATTATTTGGATCGGACACAATCCTCAATATAGTCAAGCACGGACTACCAATAGATGGATAAATAGATGGATAGATATATAGATATGCCAACAACTGGTTCGTGGGTGAGGCAAACATGAGGACTATCTACTCAATTGATCCCTATAATTACCTTGCATGGCTACAATTCAATTTCAATCATGTGTCTTTGGAGTGAGCTAGATCATTTGGCATTCTCGGGAGATAGAGATGTATTTAGGCATTCTCTCACATGGGTTGTACCAATGAGTTTCTAGTGGAAAAATATAGCGAGAATGTGATTTGATTCTGGTAGAAAAAATTTTAAATCCAAAAACAAATCACCAATAGAATCATCCATTCTGACCATTTGCATCCATTTCAAAAAATAAAAAATTCCATTTATGGTGATCTCAGTCAAAATATGGATGTAATTGCTACATACTTTACTTCATTGGTGCCACCTCAGTGATAAAGAAGAAGAACAAAAATCATAAAAAGAAGTTGGAATTGTACAAATATGAGTGCATTATGTGATGCAATTCTTAACTGTTAGTGCATTCTAGTGTGAGATTCCATTGGGAACTAAGTCGCATGTGAAAGGATAGTTGAAACTGGTGCACTGCCCTAGAGTTCACGGCACGGTTGTTGTTGAAGTCCAAAAAACCTCTGAATTACCTTATAGCAACACAAAAAATTATTTCACAACAACCACAACCACTACTCTTATCATTCGATGAGTGTTCAGAAGACGTTTAATTTCTTGGTCATTTTTTTGCTTGTAGTGTTTACCTACCATGAAGATCATGCCACCTATAATTCATTCCATAAAGCCTTCAACGACTATGGCGTGTTTGATGCGGTGGTTAGTTCTTTGCTACCTACATTCCGTCTCCTTTTGGAGGAACCTCTAATAAATGCCTTTTTCATGACTTTCTACCCACTCATTGGAAGTCTAGGAAGCGGACGAATGGCTTCTCTCATCCTTATTTTGGCTAAGTTCTAAACTCTTTGCCCCAAAAAACAATTATTTCACATCATCATCGACTTGAGTGCTCAAGGTTTAGGGTAGTTACAAATGATCCAATTGAGTTCGAGAAATAAGTGGTTGAAGTATAACCGGTTGGACTTGGAAACACTAGGATCTCGACCAATTATGCCCAAAAATCTCCCCGACATTGATTAGAACTTAAATAATGGACACCTAGTTGTTGGGCGACAATAAGAAGCTCCAATGATGATGTAATAAAAAGTGGGTGCCAAATTCCTCTTGAGAGCCACTCCATCGCCTTGGAATCCTATTGGCGGTGAAATTGGAGGCCGGAGTTTTCTCTTCACTTCCATATACTTTTTTGTAAGTTAGCCAAAGACAAGCACAAGTTATCATGGCAAATCATCATAAGCCCATGGTTGACACGAGCCAAGATTTCAATGGGATTTTGTTTGCGAAATTCGTCGGGGAAAGCAAATTTTTCATCTTTAATGAATCAATGAAGGCAATTCTTTTGAGTAGGGATGCTTATGTAAGTTTGAGGAATCATGATTGCTTATGTGGATGTCCAAAGAAAATGCACTAAAAATGTTGGGTATCTATTATAAAGACTAACCTAAATGGTAGCAAGAGTTGTGCTAACCTCAATCGCGAGGTTGGGTTTAATGGGGTCGAAACTTAGCTCCTTAGATGCTTGCATAATCTAAACAATGTTTAAATATAGGTAAATACTCATACTACATCTAAAAATGGGGAAGGCACATAGTTTTGTAGATAGTGTATCCAATGGTGCACAATGTTTGGAAACATTGCATATGTACATGATGAATGAAACTATAGGTTCTTGGTTAGGTTTAGAATGTGAAGAAATAGTGACCACTGTTGAAAGTTATGGATAGTGATGGTGTTGGTAATGATGTGATAGTTCCAACTTGACATTTTGAACATTTTCGATCACATCGATTTGGAGCAACAATTCAAGCACACATAATTCTTGTGGACCCAAGAGTATCATTCACAACTCATTTGGTTGTCGGTTATTGAGTGTGACTTGAGCCTTGCACAAGTTTTTCGTCAACTTTGTCTCACAATTCCAAAGAACGTGAATTGGTGCTCAATTGTACATCATGTGCAATATGCATGAATTGGTTGTATTTGATAAGTTTCGTCCCTTCGTTTGTTTGAAAAGGATGCATTGATTTTGTGGTCAGCGTGGATGTGGGGATATGATTGGTGCAAAAAATGCACCATATTCTTTGGAATGCGTTGTTGAATTATGGTTGGGTTGATTGACACAAGGCTACAGAGGGGTATTAGAAAGCTTCTAATGTTGCTAAGCATGGTGTCTTTAGTAAATTTGACTATGTTTGGTATGTTGAGCTTATGATTGCTTGTAAAATCAATGCGGTTGTAGATCGGAAGGACTAATGTCCTAGAATGACTGTCATTTCTTGATTTATTTGAAGGCCCCAATTTTGGAGTGGCCATCCTTGTAGTTGGTCTCCCCCACCACAATTGGAATTCTTCAAATTTATACCCCCAAAAAAGGCATGAATATAATCCAACCTGGAAAGAAAAAACACAAGCACAAGGCTTTGTTGCAGCTTTGCTTCTTCATGTGAACACAATATTTTTTTTTGACTCTATCCACTTGGTTGAATTGTCTCAAACAATTACCAATTGCAAATCACATGGATTGTCATTCCAAGTTTCAAGATTGAAGTATAGATGCCAAAACCATAAGGGGTCCAAGTGAAGATTTTCTTTCTCCATCAACAATCATGTAGACCCTCCCAATCATGTTAACTATTGAGCTCCATGATGGGGTCTTTATTATGAGCAAGTAGTCCAATCTCATTGTATGACATGTTTTTTTGGCTTTTGCATATGCCACTCAATATAGGTGTTAGATCAAGAAGAGTGACCACATAAGGTAGAATTGTGTTATCCAAATAATTTTCTCTTTGCATCCACTCGTCTCATATTTTTATTGCCAATATAAATAGATTATTCATTAACAAAAGTAAAGCTTCTTGTGGTCATTAACCAGTCATATACCCCCCCCTATGTCAACTAAAAAACCTATAATGATCAACATATTATTAGCACATAGTCTAATCTCTCTAAACACATGCATTTTTGGTGGCCATTCTCAGTTCCACACCCATTTACATACCACTCAAATATAGGTGTCAAAATTATTACTATGTTGGATTTAGACACGTCTACCTTACCCTAATTATGTGGGGATGATGTGGAGCCATGGTACATGCATGCTTCAAGTGCAAAGTGGTGGAGAAGGCCATGGTCACCCACCCATCCATCTATCCATCCATCCACCCGCCATCATCATCATCCGAAGTACATTGAAAGAAGGACAACATCCATAGCCATTCACATCATAACCACATACTAGTAAAATATAGGTGTCAAGATTATTGTTGTGTTGGATGTAGGCATGTCTACCTTGAGTCCTATTGTGGACACTTCATCTCCTCAAGCAAATTTTCCCATTGGATTGTATTGGGAATTGTCCCATCCAATTAGTAATAGCATATCACAAGGATTTTTATTTCAAATTTGAGGACCAAGCTTTGCGATGTAAAAGTTAAAGAGAAAACACAATCTAACATAAGGGACCACTCACCTTATAGGAGAAGCATCTTTGACCTGGGGGGTAGGCCCTTCATACCATGTACGAACTAACGTGAGTGAAAGAAGGAGTATTATTTGAGGCATTAGCGTATAGTCCACATAAGGGAGATGTATTATTTTTCTCTAGTGTGTACATTTGAAAAGGCTATTAAGAAATTTTGAGTAAAGGTAGATGTAGAAAAAGGGGCTAAGGTTTAGAGAAAAAAAAATGACTATAAATGTGTTGTTTTGTCCAATTCAGGTGTTCATTCATTGTTGTCATATGATAATAATTCTCAATGACTACTATATCCATTTTTGTCAGGGTTTGCATTTGGGTTCTAGATTTTTACAAATTAGGGGTTCTTTAAGGCTCTCATCAACTCCCTCGAGTTATCCTCTCCACATCATGGTTGTGTTATTTTGCTCTTGTCTTTGTTTGTTTGATGCAATTGTTGAGTTGCATGCTATGGATGAACTCTTGTATATTGACTTTCTCATTGGAAAGTTAAAGTGGATTTAATATGTAAATAAGGCCTTTACAATTCACAATTCATACTTTGGGTCTATATAACATGTGAGTATTCTCATACCTAAGCAAGCTTGCTCAAGTATATGTTTGCTCAGGCTTGATATATGATAAGATTGGTATTTAACCTATTAATAACTTGGGTATGCAAGGATTCTCTCATCTTGACATAGCCATCAATTATCAATATTTGATTAATAATACAATTGTTATACCCATGGGTAGGTTATTTGGTACCATTATTATTGTTGATTATTGATACCATGCATTCACTTGCATACCACACCATCCCTAGTAGCTACCCTCGTTCAGGTGTTCCCATATCCTTTTGATCGTTCCCAAACCCCTATTTGGCTTGTGCATGCATACTTCATTTTGCCCAGAAAGTTCCTTGCGTGGAGGCCACGCATTTTAGAACATTGTTTCAAAACTAAGATCGGTGGGCCAAGGTAAAAGGAAAGTTGGTCTTAAAATGTGCCTAACATGGAGGAGCTACAAAGTTGATCCCTCTATTATTTGGTGGGATCGTATGTTTTCAACTGTGATCCAAGGCATGGCTTTTGTAGAACTTAAAACCTCCATTTTTTATTAAAGCTAAAACTAAACGGTTTTAAACCCAAAAAAGGAAAAGAAAAAAAATGGGAAAAAAACAACTTTGAAACCAATGCCCTCCAAGTTAGGCACATTTCAAGGCCAATTTTTCCTTTATCTTGGCCCATTGATGTCCGTTTTGAACTAGTGTATTCAAACACATGTGGCCTCTTCTTCATGTGAAGGCCACAAACGGTTGAAAACTTTGGTCTTTAAACGGGGTTTAGTAAGCCAAAGTAGAAGGATTTCAGCTTTGACATGTGCCTCACTTGAAGGAGCTTGGTTTCAAGGTGAGTCCCTTTATATCTATTAAGTATGAGTTAGAGGTTTGATCCAAGATGATGGTTTTGCAAGGCTTAAAACCTTTGTTTCCAACCGGAGTTGGAAACAAGCGATTTAATAGAAAAAAAGGGACCAACCTTAAAACCAAACTCCTCAAAGTTAAGAACATGTCAAGGCCAAGATTCTTCCACCTCAACTTACTACACCAAATATGATATTTAGTATCACCAATTCTAATTATCTTGCTCAATACTAATTTGTAAACTACAGAATAATATCACCAACACTAATTGTTAACCCAACATTATTTGTCATTCCTTGTAATTTTTGGTGGGTATTATAAATTTATAGTGTGACAATTACTGTCACTCATCAAGTGATTTCACACCCAAATTTCAATCATCCATGACAATATTTCAACACAAGTTGCTCATAAGAGAAGGTAGGGTGTTGGCCAACGGATGAACTCATCCATCATCCATGACAATATTTGTTCGCTTATTCACAAGAAGTGCGATCCGAGAAGTTCCCATAGTGACATAAAATACCTCATGACACTGAATATCATATTTAGTGCAGACACTAAACCCTGTTTCGAAACTGGCGTTTTCAAACGCATGTGGCCTCCCCTTCAAGAAACCCAAAACAAGAATGCCCACGTTTTATTTATTTTTCTCTTGTTGTTGTTGTTGTTGTTCTCCATTAATTGTCAAACTGAGCTCAACCACGAACAGCCAAGCATGAGTGCAGGGGAAGTTTGGAATCATTCAGAAAGACTATGATCTGCAAATAACTTCGACACTGCAGGCAAAGTCGAAGCTCCAGGCATCAATCCCCCACTCAAAGTCGAAGCAGAATCAATGTTGGTTGGCACATGCATTGCTCTTCTGGAGGCACTCCGAATTCAATGAAGTAGGAGGATTGGCAGACTTTGGATTGAGTGTGTTTTTTTGGCAGCATCAAGTGATGAGAGTGAGAGATCGGGAGCTGATTGACTGGCCTTTGAAGGAGAGATCGCTGGCTATGCGCTCTTCAGAGTCTGAGGTTTCTGATGGAGCAGCAAGTGATGATGTGCTTGCTGGTTGGGCCAGAGGATGCACAGAGCAATTTGCGCATGTCGCTTAAAAAAAAACAAACAAAAAAACAAAAACAAAAACGAAGAAGAAGAAGACCCCAACAAAATTTGGCACTTTTTCTGATCACGTGACGCAATGTTTCGGAGGTAGTTCTCGTGTCATTTAAGAGGTCATGTGTGATAATGGGGTATTTTGAAGGAGAGTATGAAGTAATGTGCATGTTCTAGGGTTGTTCCGTGCGTTTGGTGAATATTTATGATATACATGTGTTGTCCTAAAATTTTGTTGTTTGGATTTGTGAATGAGCTCTGGAATCGTGAGAGAATGGGTGCGGAACACGCACCCATTCTCTAAGTGCCACGCAGGTGCTATGTAATGATCATTCGTGAAATGTAGTGGACACGTGAGTTGGGAGGACGTAGTGCAGGGAGGTTGTGGAACACATGCGTGCACACCACAACACAACATGTGCGGGAGACCATGCTCAAATCCAGAGCAAGCACAAGCCCATAACAATCACCTCGTGAGAGGGAGAGGAAAAGGGCCACTACACACCACCGAAAATGAAATGTATTGGGCATGCACAGCTTGCACAAGGAAGCCCATAAGGTTATCTTTGAGAACTGTGAGAACATGTCTTTTAGAAAATGGACATGACCTGGCAAGAAGACCATGGAGGGGCCCGGGGGATAGAGACAAATCGGACAAGGAGTGGGAGGAATATTACTAACAAGAGATGCAAGAAGGAAACGTGTTGGTATTGATGATGCAATGGACATAGAGGGATTAATTGGAAATGCATACACGACATCTCGAACAACTAATTAAGCGTGTTGAGGAAAGCGCAACAGGCATCAAAAATCATGATGTGGCAAAGGCCAAAGACGAAGTTGTGGACTTTGTGCAAGTGTGGGAAGAGATACAAGTGGCAATGAACATGGTCGATGAAGTTGGAAGGGAAACCGAGTATGTACTTGAGGATGGTAGGGAACCGGCAAAGGTCTGTAAGGTTAATTGCAAGTGGTTGCTATAGACATGATTTCTTCTAGTGAGCAACCCCTCCTTCAAAATGAAACTTGGAAGTCAAAAGCCTATTTGGGTGGTCCATTGTGCCGCAATGTGGTCACATGATATCTATGGTACTATGGCCAAGTTGAGATCAATTAGGACCAACTTTAAGTACAACAAGTTTTTAAAGTAATCGTTGGTCTATATTGCATGTTTTGAAAGTCTCATAGTATTCATGAAAACATCACATTCACATGTGTCGTTTTTCTTCAAGGCCAACTCAAACTTGAAGTTTGAAAAGCTATAGTTGGCAAAAATTTGTGTAGTTGGCAAAAGCTACCTCCAAAGACCAATTCAAGTTGGCCTATATATTCAAGAAAACGACATATATGACATTTTTACGTGCTATGTGACTTTTTACGAATACCATGTGAAAGTCAAGGCATGAAAATTGACCTGTTTTGACTTCCAAGTGGTTCCCAACTACATTTTTTACACCTATTAATGTGGGTTAAACTAGCTTTGGTAAAAAAAAATACCATAGCCCACTCTATTTGATGTGTGGATGAACAATTAGGGTGGTTTCTAAATCAATTGACTATGAATACTCAAACAGGAATGACGAAACCTTTCAAAAAAAATTGGCATATAATTAATATTGATGTCTATTATATTTTCATACCCACAATGTTTCAAATTAGTTTTTAAAAACTAGTGCCCAAATTCCTTGTTTTGAACATATAAGAACGTGAGCTGAGAAAAGTCACATTAATTAAAATTACGGTGGACAACAATCTAAGGTGTGAAAAGTGTACCTCTATAACATCCTTGCAGAAAGACCACTCCATGTGAGAGCTTATGATGAACTAATGACCACATGAAGAAAATACTAATTATTTTATTTTCATTTTTGTTCATTATGAGAATAGTTTCAACTACATTGCATAGCCAATTTGAAATGGCTTTCCAACGCCCAAGATGGCCTAAGAATCTATAGTAATCTTTATGAAATGGAAGATGATAAGTTGTGTAGTATTTGCCATCTTCGCTTGCTATATATAAGCCAACTAGATTATTTGTCCATGAATTAAGATAGATAGATAGATAGATAGAAACTCCAGTCCCTTTTAGGGGCCGGCGTGAATAGAGTGTCCGTTCGTAATGCCAACAACCCGATGCCCACAGGACATGGGGAACTTGGGACCATGAATTAACAAATACCATGACATTACCTATTGTCCTCTTTATGAAATTGGGTTCAATGATAATTAACCATGAAGTCATCAATATTCTTTGCACACCTTATTGTGACACTTTGCACAAGTACTAAAAACACATTGTACTTAAAAACCTAATGTAAAGAGGAAATGAAAATGCAATTTATCAAATATATACACATAAAAATATGTGGTATGTATTTGAATCTAGGTATTTTCTTCAACCCAAATCCTTTTTGCATTATTATCTACATATGCATACACTCCACATGTAAGAATGCAACTAATAAACATGTTGATTATGGATTGGGTTCACATTTGACGTTTTGACATCTTATTTGCACCTTGGTATGGCATGTTGAGACCACAACCAGGGCATTCAATGTAGAGGGTCGGAGCCATGCGAGTACATGATAATGGTGTAATAGGCAAAGGTGTATATATAATTTCTCGGGTCCAATTTCTAGGACATCATTTCATCAGTTGCCATCTCTTTCGCCTTTGAACCTCGAATAGAAGTTGAATCGAAACAACTCACGTGCTACCGACCCTCCATAGGAAGCGCGACCCCCAAGGCCGAGGCCCATAATGGAAGTTGTGGACCTCACGAGATTGATTTCCATACACGCCATCAATAAAGTAGCACTAAATTTTCAAAATCCTATACCAACAACATATCACATATTCCCTACACAATTTTTTATTTTTATTGTTGATTAAAAGCAAGAAAAAAAAAATTTGACGCAAGATCCCGAGTACAATAACACTCAAGATCCGGAATCTCTTGATGCCGCTTGAGTTGTCTTGTGATGGAAGTTTCCCCTTTATGGTGGTACTTTGATTACCTTTTGCAAGCAAATGAACTCCTTCGATTCAAACCCGCCCATAAAGAAACGGGAAAGAAAAGAAAAAAGAAATAACACCACAACGACACTCATAATAATAATGTCACGGTTATCCTCCGAGTATACCGTTTTGGGAAACCCTCAATGTGACAAACAAAACCCAACAAAAACAACCAACTATACATAGAGATGAATGTCGTTGTGGCCTAGTTGGCAACTAGTGGCCGGCCTACGACTAAGATGAGACAACACTTAACAAGAGACAAAAGGGGGGGGGGGCGAAGGGGAAGTGAAAGAGAATGATTGTAATTGTGTCGGAAGAGTGGCAAGCACGAGACAAATAAATGAGCTTGAGTGGGAGTTAGGGACTCGGAGAACGGTAGGCTTTCCTTTATTGTTGTTGCAGGGAAGGGAAATATTTTACTTTACTTTACTTTACTTTTTAATTTAACTTACTTTAATATTTATTTTAATATTTCATGCTCCTGTTGGCCCCCTTCTCCTCCTCAGAGAGGCGAAGGACGGAGGGAGGATGACAGTTTGTTGGTATTGGCTCGGGACAAGAAGTGTCGGTAAGTCCATAATTAAAAAGCCAAAAGAGGCGGTGGTGAGTCTCATGCTCCGATCACACCAAATTTTCCATCCGGTTCCAGCCGTGAAATTGTTAGGGGATTATGTTCACAAATATATGTTGGTCCATCATTTTTCACATTATTATAACCAGAGATGCCGACAAATGGTGTCGGAACTGGCCGGTGTGATCAGCCCCTCGCTGGCATCAAAACCGACCGTTGCGTTAGATAACATATGGATTGGTTCAACTTCAAGGCTTTAGGAAAATTGCTGATTGTTTTTAAAAGGAAATTTATTAGAATACTCTTCAATTCAATGAAGAGAAACCGAACGATGTCAACATGTAACTGATTGGTTGTGGAAACACTAGGGATCTCGACCTATTATGCCCAAAATCCTCCTTAAACACGAACTGATATAGTGTAATGCACTAAGGGTCGTTTTACACATGTGATCAAGGGCCGTGAGGAGGAAATGATTTGAGATCTCTCGTGGTCGTAAGGAAGATGAATCTTACATGGTTGTTTTTTTGGGGGTTAGCCATTTCTCTTAGGGTATGGCACATGTGATTGGAACAATATGGTTAGCTAATCCACTTCGAGGCCATAGCAACTTCCCTCATGATTTTTGGAGCTCGCTTGAATCTCTTGTTCATTGGCAAAGTGAATTTCTTTTGTGACGATTGAGCCTAGAATGGGTCTTTGTATTCAAGCATACAATTCAATGTCTTTGAAACACATGTTTCTCGGGTATCCATTCTTGGAAGCACACTCAATTATTCCACTAAAATATAGGTGCCTGATTAAGATAAGTAACCAAATAACGCATGTCTACCTCACCGTACTCCATGTGGTAGTTTCCATAAACCAAAATCTAGTTGGGACTCACAACATGAGTGGAGGAAAAACCAAATATGAGCAATGAAACCTAAAGTCCTTCATTCAGTCCTTCTAACTTAAGTTTGTTGATTGAGTTCCTTAAGAACTTAGGATCACTTTACACACGAAACCAAGAGCCATGACCATGAAAATCTAAGGGCCCTCACAAACCATTCACATGACATACCGTGGGTAATAGATATCCATTTTGCAATAGATGGACCCTCAAACTACGTGTAAAGTGAAAGTGGACCGTGTTGAAGGACCGCAACACATTCTTTGAACACCCCAATATTGTAGGTAGTCTCTAAATCTATGTAACTTCTTACATATTCACCTCATGTACTTTCACCACTAAAGCCCCAACCCAATTTGCCACAAAATACCATGTAGAAAAAATTCATCCACTCAAATTTCTTTGATCCCTCAAGTCTTCAAGATTAAGTGTAAAGTGAACTTGGACCGTCTCCAACTTCTTGACCAATCACATAATTGTGTATCATGGGTCAAGGACCCTTGAGCTCTAGTGATAGTGGCCCTTAGGGCCACTTCACACACAAGACTAAAGGCACATGACCATTGCATCCTAAGATCTCTCATTGGTTGACAAGGCTGAGACAGTTCAAGTTCAATCCACACTAGAAGGTTAAGGCCTAAGGGCCCAAAGAAATTATTATGGATGAAAACTCTACATGGATTCCTACATGAAAGATTGTTGTGGTACGATTTTGTTATTTTGTTTTTTGTAGCTTAATTAGAAATCAGGTGGAATCAAACCTTGAAATGAAGTAGAAAAGTTCAATTAAGTAAGTATGAATAGACCAAAGACTCGACATATCAAGAAGTGGTGAGTGGAATAACTATGGTTTGATTGAAAGGGGTGTGTAATTTGAAATCCACATGTCCTTAATGAAAGATAGATAGGCTAGAAGCTCTCTCTCTCTCTCTCTCTCTCTCTACTTTGTTTTACTATGCCTTAAATGAATCAAAATGGTAATAAATTATAACCCCAAAGGACTAATTACTTTAGGGTTAGGATGTATTAAGAACTCTCTCTCTCTCTCTCTCTCTCTCTTTGACAAAAATAAAGCTCACAATTAGTCAAACATACCCCCAAAGTTAGAGTTAGGTAAAGCCGTACCTAACAAATATCCACCATAGATCCGATACCACGAATCCACGGATAGGGATAGTCACCTAATCTTATATCAAGTGAAAGGAGGTATGAGAACTTCCTTTTGCAGGTTAAGCCGCATGAGGTGTTTGCCCTAGGTAACTTTTGGGTGTAGTGTAAACGTGTGCGGTTGTGTGGGAGGTGTAGGCTAAGTGCCTTATTCTTCATTCACATACAATGGCTAAGGAACATGTAGAATACTCAAACATCCATTGAGTATGTAATGATACAAAATGTATGATTATGCTTTATTTGATTGTATGACATAGATAACAATTGGAAACTGTTGTTATTCACCTCGTGTACATTACTAACCCTCTTTTTGGATTTGGTTGGTGGCATGAGCACAGGTGAGGCAGACCCTCCACAACATTCAAGGCAAGATTAGGTTTTGTATGTCATCTTATTTCAAAAATAATGTGTGCTCAATGCTTAGGTATTCTAGAACGATGAGGAATACAAGGCATGTTGTGAGAGTAAATATATATTTGGGGTACAATTTAGACAAGGTCTTAGTACTTTGTTGAAAACTTGATTTGGTAAACCTTGGATATGGAATGCAAGACTTTTATGCAACCTTAGGAGTTTGAGTAGGCAAGGTATTCAAATTCTTAAATGCATACCAAGACGAAGTTATAGCAAAAACATAGAGATAGATATGCAATGGTATGGTTTTGAGGGATGGACCCACCCACCCTCCCGAGTTTTGGAAAGGCACATAGATATGCAGAAGAATGGTTTGGCCTATGAATAAGAAGATGTTTTATGAAAGGACTATACATCGAAATAAGCCTAGATCTATTCAAGAAATGCCCAACTCTCTCTCTCTCTCGTGCTCACTCTCGCTCTCCGAGACCATTCCAGCCTTTCTAGAAGTCTTATTTTTGTGAAAAGCAATGAGAGTTGTTTCTAGTCATGTATGTGAGATTCATAAATTGCAATGCCATTGACTTATTCTTGAAGTAAATAAAAGGCATCGAGGGAGTTTATACTAAATTGTTAATTGTTTTCGTTTCACGTCAGGTGTAATTTTAATTGAAGCTTAGAATAACATTGTAATAGACTCTGATTCCTTCACTCTAAGTCATACCTAGAATGAAATGAAGGGACGTGAATGGCGAAATCTAAATAAGTAGCAGTTTCAAAAGAAGACTAAAGTGGTCATCTTTGGAAATGAAATGTGAGTGCTTTGAGCATAGACAATAGCCATGTTTACACCATGTTTACTTCTCTGAGGGCCGGCTTACACCATGGAGCATGAAGTTGGATCATGGGAGATGGTCTTTTCCATGGTCCAACTTCATGCTCCAACTTCCATGGTTCAATTTTTTTTTTAAATAACTTACACAACCTTGGGCCTCTCACTAGGTGTAAACTGAATGTGGACCAAGAGGAATGACCATGGACCAAAAAATGAATGTGTTGATTTTTAAATATATGAATCATATGGCGGGACCCCGGGGTCCCATCAGCCCGTGGCTCTTGGATAACCTTTGTAGCATTGTCAATATAACTCTGATTTTTTCTACAAATGCGGCAATCGGCTTTGAAGGTTAGGCATGTATTTGAAGAAAGAAGACACCCATTTTATAGTTACTATGCTAGAGTAAGAAATGATAGCAATGTCATTGCATAGGTTAAGTAGCGGCGATGAACTGCAAAGCATAGGAGACTTGTATGAAGTTCATAAGAGCACATTATCAAAAATAATGAAGGAATTTTGTAAAGTTGTTAGGAAGCATTTGCAATCAATATTTGAATAAATCGCAGTTGAGGATTTTTTACTTCAAGGTTCAAACAACTGTATGGTATATCTTACATTATAGAAGTAATAGACGAGTCACATATTCTTGTTTTAGCTCCAGTTTTCGGCGGAGAAGACTATTACTGTAAGGCATCATTCCATTCAACAATTTTATAGGGACTTATTGGACCAAATTGAATGTTTTTAGATTATGAATTTGGATAGACATGAAGTCTACACGGTTGGGTTGTTTTTTATGCTACAAGATTGGGACGGGTATATATAGAAGGAAAAAAACAGTTTTATAAAATTGTAGGAGACGATGCGTATCTGGTGAGGCTTTGGATATACCATTCATTTAAGGGTGGAAAAACTACATTATTTGGAATGAGGTAAAATAGCATTTTATCCGATCTTCAACCAGAATGTAGGTGGAAAGGCATTTTGTATTTTGAAGGGTAGATGAAAGATAATAATGAAGCGATTTGATGTACCTTTAAAGAATATGCCAGATATCATAGCAATAAACATAGTTTTGTAAAATTCATGTATCATAAACAATGAAGGGATTGAAGATGAATAGATTGTAGAATTAAAATACAAACTAACTAGAAGAATTATTGATGAAGAATTACAATAAGGCAGTGAATTGCGGAGAATAAGAATTGGATTGTTAAACTAAAAAGAAAGGTTCTAGCTAGGAAAGATGTTCCAATTGCAGACAAGGTAATGATTGAGAAAAAAAATTATTGAGAAAAAAATAAGCAAACAAATGACCTTCTAAAGGAGGCCACAGTGATGCACAACTTATTGGCAAAACAATATGTAGTTGTATAAAATCCTAAACAAATCCGGTATACCATGTATAAATAGTGATAGTTTCACTCATACAATAGAGTAGTTTTTAGAATTTATCTAGGAAAGCAACATAGTTTTGGTCCATGCTTTTCAGAAAATTTGTAGATTCCTAAAATAACATAAGGCAAGCTTTAAAAAAATTCAACAACTTATTCTAATATTTTTATTTTAGTGTTTTTCTTCCTATATTGTGATTCACATGTTATTGGTGTTGTAATTGACACATGTTATTTTTGGTAATTGTATTTGACATGATGTAGATGAAATAACATCTTTTGAAAATAATTTTGCCATATTTGCTAGAATTTGATTATGCACACTTGTTCTACTCTAATATAGTTCATTTATTCTTGAAACCATTTACATTCTTGTTTTTTCTATGATCCATAAATTTCATTTGCTAAACCTGTATTATTTGAGAATGTGTATTTTTTACAAGACAACTAAGAACGATTAAAACCTTTGATTGTATCTACTAAACGAATCTAAAATTTGAATTAAGTATTAACACATGCAAAAAATAACAACATGATATATATATTGAATTGAAACATAACAACATAGTTCAAATGAGAAAAATATATGAATAAATAATATTTCAAAACAAAGTTGGTCCATAAAAACAACGTTGGTTTGTAAAACATAGATGGTCTATAAAAAAAATCTAGAATATATATAATTATATATACTATATAATATAACATCCTATAATTATATAATATAACATCCTATAATTGTAAAAATAACAACGAAATAGATGAACATGATTTAGTGGTTATAAGGAGGGGATGAAATAACGTTTACCCGAATAGTTGCGGGTTCAAAAGCCTCACACACAAGACGATGGGGACAGTGAACAAATTTAATCCCGTTCTTTTTTTGGGGGGGGGGTGTAGGGGCTATACGGCAAACGCCAAGGCCTTCTACAACCACATCATATAGTCCACATACGTCCTCATGCAACATTATATTTTCGTGAATTTAAAAAAAAAAAAATCTGTCAAAAATATTACCTTGTTTGTTTGTTGTTTCTTCATCTACCTCGCGTCAAATAATAATTAGTTGATGCACCTCAAAATTTCTCCACTTCATTCTTGTTTTTTTGTTTTTTAATAATTTTTAGATTCACCAACCTCTATCACATCCTTCTTGGATTTCTTCGTCTTCTTCACTTCTTCTTTTGTTGCTTGTCTTCTTTTCTTTTCAAGTACATGTTGTTTTGTTGTTGTTGTTGTTGCTACCATTTCTTCGAAACCTTGGAAGATGCCAACTCCAAGGGGTTTATTCTATTGTCGTCATTGCAAAACATTGAACATGGGTATAAGTGGCAAAGGACAAAATGTACTAAAAAGATAAAGAAACAAATTAAGACCATCCAACATTTGTGAAATTGAAGATTGGTTGCTTTTAAAAATTAAAGCTGCCAAATTTTGCATCTATTATGAATTCTATGACCACTCTCTTTGTGACTCTATACGAGATTCAACATCAACACTTTAATCCTTCATGATGGCAAAATAATTCACACAATACTACAGATACTATACCACAACAAGTTCATTAGATAAATGAAATCTTGCTAAAAACAACAACCTTATATATTGGTTTTACTTGTTTTTTGAAATTTAACATTTTATTGATTTAATGTAATTTCTTTATTTTAAAAATTTTGGGGAATTTTTTTGGTTTAATGTAATTTAATGTTGTACAAGCTTTTGCAAATTTAACTTTTTATTGGTTTTTTGGGTTAACCCGTTATTATGTTTTTTTGAATCGTAACATTCTACTAGTTTTTTTTAGAATGTTAAATTATCATAATAAAGATTAGCCACCATTTCATCTACAGCCTCCAAAAAAATTCATAAAAAATTTATTATAACAACATTTCTCTGCCATTTTTTTTCTTGGTGTAAACCGATGTGGTCCTGAGACGACTTCAACAGCCAATCGACACTCTTACAACGCCCTGGGACGACTTCATGGTCCATGGTGTAAACCAGCCCTGAGATTTGTGATGCACAATTGCATGGCCTATGAATGTATATCTTAATGGATGAGTTTAGATAATTCCATCGAGGTTGTAGTCAGTATGGAAGTGTGGAAATCTAATGACCAAAGCTTGTATTATAATCAAAATTGGAAGGAGAAGGCTCGTTGGGTGCAAAGATCATAATTGATACAGTTCAGTGCATATGAACTCTATAAGTTGTAAGAGTCTATTGTGGTAATATAAGAGATTTTTCCTAAAAAAATATGTTGTGGTTGTCTAACTAAGTGATGGTGGTATTAGTCAAGACCATAGCCTAAGTATTGGATGTGGAGGAGCCCAAAGGTTACTTTCCCTTCATCCATTGGCAACATAGGGGAGATGAAAAGGATTCCATAATATACTATGAACCTCAAGGGAAAGGAAGGAGACCAAAGAGGAACTTCAACCGATCAATGAAGCATTGTTTTCAATTTTTGACTAAGGTAGAAATATCCAAACTGGTTAACCACCCTCTATCCGTGCACTAGACCGCTGTCATAATAGTGAAGTGCCATTTCTAAAACCAATCATGGCGAGGCGGCAACTTCAATGCATGTACACTTAGTGTAGCCAACGGGAGTCAAGTTTAATGTACTCATGAGGTAACCGATTTAGGTGATGTTCTGTATGGAAACGTGGATTATCGTGTTCAGTGTAGGGAGAATTTAGTGTATGAATAGGAGGTTTGACAACTTTCCACTTTGAGAAATTATAGAATTTTTTGTACAGGGCAAAAAAAAAAACGAAACAACTTGCATTCTTCATGAATCCCTCTCGTCTATCTTGGAAAATTATCTCATGATTGTAAGACCATATCTTCGATGCAAATCACCTTATTTTCATGGGTTATGGTATTTCTACCTTAATGAGAGACACCGATAAGCAAAGGGTGGTTCTCTAGCTGGTTATGTGTAATTGTACCAATGAGGGGAAATCCAAAGTGCCCAAGACTAGGCATGCAATGGTGAGCAAACTGAAAAATTGGTAGTAGAGAGGGCACTTGGACAAGTTTATTGATTGCGAAGGGTGAGGTAGCATCTTGAGAAGGAAGGGGATGACATTGAGTGTTTAATATTTGTACTTGTGATATACCAATTCCAATATTAGTAGTTACCTTAGGTACATTCGGAAATGAAAACCACATTACATGGGGTAGGTGGATTGAAGCCACCATGTTATAGTGTTGGTTAGTTGTAAGGGTGTTAAAACATATGAGGACTTTTTGAAAGGAATGGAGCCTATATGTTGAAATTAAAGTCAATAAGAATCTATAATGAACCAAGACTATGGACCTTTAATCTGAGCAATGGTATGGCCTATGATCTCATACAATGGATACTTATTTTTGTGATTGGTGATGAGGTGATGGCAATTGCATGACAATATAATTTTAATAAGAATTGAGTAACACTAGTAGAAAATTATGCTAAACAGAACCACAACCGAAATCAGCCGCAATTCTTTTGACCAACCTGATCTGCAGTTATTAAACGACATCATATATATATATGGTTTAATGACTAGATTTTTAAATTTCGGGGGCGTGTAATATACCGCTGGAAAGGTAGTTTCAAGACCTTTCCAACGGTATATTGCATGTCCCAAAGTTCCCAAAATTTTAGTCACTAAACCAAAAACAAAAATTTGTGGTTATTTAGCGACTACATATCAAGCTGGTCAAAAGAGCCGCTACCAATTTCGGATGTGGTTCTTTTCTGGCATAGTTTTATGCTAGTGTAAGAAATATTGAAAACCCTATTTGGGTGACCACAAACTTGTTCATTCAAGTTATATTACATAAATCGATTACCACGAGATTATTGACCATGCCAAAGTGCCCTTGGTTTTGGTGAAAAGACCAAAAATGGGATACTATTTGCAAGACTATTGACAATGGCCGTGCCTATGTTTGTGCATTGCATAAGGTCCAAATCAAATGAAATTAGTACCAAAATATTGCTTGGGTAAAATAGTGCAAAATCGAGATATTGTTATAAATGCATGTATTGTGATTGAGAGACTCTTAAATTTCTTGTTTTGAATATATTGAAAGGTCAACCAAAGTCCTAAATGATTTGGAATAATCCTAACATTGTCCTAATAAAACTTATTTGAGACACCTAGATGACCTAAAAATCAACTTTCAAGCCTTCCTTGAGTGTTTCCATGGGTTTCATTCTATCCAAAATCTAAACTATAGTTATAAATAATGTTTCATGGCCTACTGGAATTGGCGTTAGGCCGACCTCCAAGAAGTAGGCCTAATGCAACTTCCAAAAGACCCTGTCAATGACAAGGGGTTTAGACAACTGGTACAACCTTTGGGTGAGAGTCAAGGGCCCTCACAACCACATGGCCATGGCCCTTGACTCGTGTGTGAAGTGGCCCTTACGGCCGTTTTACACACGGACTAAGAGTTGTGACCACAAAAATCTCAAGGCCCTTCAAAACCATCCCGATGACTGTACCACGGGAAATAGAATTATAGTTTTCCAATTGATGGGCCCTCAAGACTTAGTGTAAGTGAAATTGGACAACGTTGAGGAACCGCAACATAATTTATGGACAACCCAAAATAATAGGTACTCCAGAACCCCACCTTGGGCAATATTATATTATAGGAGACAATGGCAACTTAATTGCTTGGCACGGCCCCTAGTTTTGCATTAGGCCCACTTCTAACTCAATCTACGATAGCCCATGAAACATTATCCACTTGGTTACATATAGAACATCACGTAGATTTCTTCATCCCCTCAAATTCCTCTAGTCCCGCAGGCCCTTAGAGTGCGGTGTGAAGTGAACTTGGACCGTCTCCATCTTCCCAACCAATCACATAATTTGTTCTTTCACAGGTCAAGGGCCCTCAAGCTCTAGTGTAAAGCGGCTCTTAGTTTGCGTCAGCCTTTTCGATTGTGGATCCATGGCTTCGTAGCCACCCTAGAATTCCCTTAGGCACACCTCCCTAGGACGTCCTCAAACGCACACGGAAAGTTGGTGGGCTACTTGAAAGTTTGTCCTCTCTTGTGCGTGTAAGCCAAAGTTCTATCATCAGTACTGCACACATTAATAACATCAAGCACACGGCTAATTTGTACACACTTTCGGAGTTGCATTGGGCCCTAGAGATATATGCCCCATATATATGGTGGGTGACCCATTAACTTTGGTCAAAATTTCCATCAAATTTTCGGCGAGAGGAGCCGTTTATATAAACGTAATCACATAGAGACACCGCATATGAGCGTACCTCTCATTCATCCAACATAAAAGCCTTGAAAATAGTATCCAACCCAGAGGTTGTTATCTCTTCCGACCAACTTTGGGTAATATTGGTCGAGATCTTAATGTTTCCAACTCCAACCGGTTACAAAGTTGACATTTTGTGGGTTTTCTTTATTAATTTGGGGTATATTTCATAGATTCTTCTAAATCGATCGGTAATTATCTTGAACTTTTGAACTCCAATTGGTTCTTTCTCAAACTCAATTGGTTCATATGTAACTAGCGGTGGATTCTCCCCGGTCACTGCCCCGGACCCCATACAAGTGTACCTCTCATTTATCCAACATAAAAACCCTAAAACAATATGCAACCTGGAGGTTGTTCTCTCACTCTACCAATTTTGAACATAGTCGGTCAAGATCCTAGTGTTTCTAAGTCCAACCGGTTAACAATTGACATCATTTGGTTCATCTTTATTAATTTTGGGGTATTTTCCATAGATTCTTCTAAAACAATTGGTGTTTACCTTGAATTCTTGAACTTCTACCGGTCATTTCATCCAACATAAAAGCCTTGAAACAATATGCAACCCGGAGGTTGTTATCTCCCCATACCAATTTGGGGCATAATCGGTGGAGATCCAAAGTGTTTCCAAGTCCAACCAGTTACAAGTTGACATCTTTCAGTCCGTCTTTATTAAATTGAGGTATATTCTATAGATTCTTTTAAAACGATGGCTAATTATCCTGAACTCTTGAATTTCAACCAATCATTCATCCAACACAAAAGCCCTGAAACAATATGCACCCAGAGGTTGTTATCTCTCCGGACCAATTTTGGGCATAATCGGTGGAGATCCAAGCGTTTCCAAGTCCAACCGGTTACAAGTTGGCATCTTTCGGTATGTCTTTATTAAATTGAGGTATATTCCATAGATTCTTCCAAAATGATTGGTAATTACCTTGAACTCTTGAACTTCAACCGGTCATTCATCCAACATAAAAGCCCTGAAACAATATACAACCCACTAGTTGTTATCTCTCCCGACCAGTTTTGGGCATAATCAGTCGAGATCCAAGCGTTTCCAACTCCAACCGGTTACAAGTTGGCATCTTTCGGTCTGCCTTTATTAATCCAAGGTACATTCCATAGATTCTTCCAAAACGATCGGTAATTACCTTGAACTCTTGAACTTCAACCGGTCATTCATCCAACATAAAAGCCCTAAAATAACATACAAACCCACAGGTTGTTATCTCTCCTGACCAGTTTTGGGCATAATCGGTCGAGATGAAAGCGTTTCCAACTCCAACCGGTTACAAGTTGACATCTTTCGGTTCGCCTTCAATTAAACTTGAGGCATATTCCATAGACTCTTCCAAAACGATTGACAATTATCGTGAACTCTTGCACTTCAACCCGGTTGCTTCTCAAACTCAACTGGTTCATCTGTAAGTAGCGGTTGAGTCTCCCCAGACGCTGCTTCGTGCTTACCTAGACAGCACGAAGCTCCCAGTGGCAGAGAGAATCAGCATTGATTGAATCCTTGGAGAGTACCACGTGCTCACTCTCTCCCTCTCACACACACAGCCAGATTAAAAAGTTGGTATCCGTGGACATCTCGGGACTCACTCACTCACTCACTCCGTGCTGCTGCTATATATATGTCTTTATTATTAATCCACCCACCCGCGTGTTGCAGTGCATTACGGGTACAAAAGCTGAGTTAATTAGAAGGACAACTTGACGAGCGAAGATAGATGGATAGATAGATAGATAGATAGATGCATCATCGCAGTGTTAAAACTTAAAAGTTACAGAGAGTCTGCATAATGGGTCGCCGAATCTGTGTTGGTAAACTGCAAATATTGACTTTAATCGATGTCCAATCATAGCCTTCTCGAGTCACAAACCCACCCACGTACCCACTACCCTAATGCCCAAAACAAGTGGCTGGCTGCCTTGCTCACTACTTCCAAGAGTGGTTATGTTATGCCCTAGTGTTGTCTTGCACAGGTAGCCCGGTTCTCGATGGTTGTCCGACCAAGACCAAATGTTGGCTCCTTTTCAAAGACCACTTTACATGAACAGTCACTCCACTTGACGAGCGAGTTGTTAACACACCATGCATGTGTGGCCAGTTTGGACGGCTGCGAAAACTTTGTCTCGTTTCGAAGATTATCCCTAGGTCTCTTCCCACAACGTAGAGCTGGTAAAATTATGGTTAAGGAGAGTGTCTGGGTATGGAAGGAGCGTGTGTCATGTGAGCCTTGAGAGGAGCATCTTCACCTAAAGTATGTGGATGCTATTTGGTTACTTTTCTTATTCAGATTCCTATATTTGATTGATGTGTGGTTAGGTGAGGGTCGAAGACAAACACTGTGAAGACATTTGTTGGGAGAGATTGGGCCGTGTCTTCAGAATTTATTAGATACTCCACACTTAACAATGACAAAAATTTGGGAATACCTATTTATTTAGTTGAAGAATCAATAAACGTGCACTTTTGATCACCGTAACTAAATCAGGGGAGGTCCAATTTTCAATCTGAGTTTAAGCGATGTTTTCATCTTAGATTTGCTAATGCAACACAAGTTGCATCGTGTAAATCCAATTGGTGGAAGATGGAGAACTTGAACAACAAATCGAATGACACCCACGTACCTTATGCCACCACATCTCCTCCCACATTAATCAACGGAATTTAACAGGGACCAAAGTGAAGAAGGCACTCCATTTGAAGGGATTTGAGTTTCTTTACACCTACCAAGGAAGAATATTAAATGCATGCATCCTACATGATCGTTGTTGATACATCCAATTTAAGCTCATCAAATTAATGTGGGATCTCTAACCCCAAATTAGAGGTGAATTCATCTTAATATATAACTACCAAGATCTACAATATTCTCACCTTCCTAGGTAGGTGTCATGAAACTTTACATGTTTTGAAGTATGTATATGAAGGGTCCATCTATCTCAATCAATTATTTTTCAGTGCTAGACATCTAATTCTTTCTTCATAACACTTCACATTTTATACTAAGTTTGTGCAATTATTTTATTCATATAAACACACATAAACACACACACACATATAATTCCTCTACAAGTTTGAGGATTATAATATTACATATAGAGTAGCAATTGGTATTGTGACAATGATGCCTTCACCTCCATTGGTCAAGGTTGTTCTTACTAGTACTTCCCAATTTTGCTAGTATTGCACAAGCTCCTGAAGGTTCACCAATTTAGAGTTGGGTTTGGAGGGAAATGTGGTGGTATAGGTGGGGATATCCTAAGACCATTTGCACTATAAGTGTCTATAACTCCCCCAACCTCACTTTGGAGAGGATGTAACACATAAAGAGATCATCCAAGCCCATCCAAACTTAAATAATGCATTTGAAGCAATCACAGTGGTAGGGTGGTCTACAAGATGCTAGTCTCACCGACTTGATCACCAAGAACCCATCTAGGATTGTTTCATGTTGTCACTAAAGTGATCCATGCACATGAGATCTCCTCTTTTTGGTAAATGAATGGGATAATGGTTGGCATTTGTAGACCATTCATCTGCTCATGCCTCATGCTATCAAACCTTCTTAATACAAATTAGAACAACTTAGAGTTTCTTGGTGTACTACCAATTCCCTACTAGGAGAACATTTTCCTTGGTAATGTTTGGAACAGTCCACAAATTCTTCTACAAAGTGTACATGGCATTGTTGGTTCTTATTGTTGATATTTGACTTTACTCCACTCCCATAGTGATTTTCTTTAGTTATTGTCCAACTAAGTGAAAAAAATAGAAGTGATAAGTGACCCCCCCCCTCCACAAAGAAAAAAGAAAAGGTCTCTTATACTCAAATCACGAGAAATGGAGCCCCAGTAAAATTTAACACTAAAATTTTCAACAATATTAGGGGTCTCTTGGACTGTAAATTCCAATCTAACAAGCCCCTTTGAATTAGTCTACTAACTGATGTAATCATAGGGATTTTTTTTACATATTAGAAATCTCCCTAGGAGAATGAGGAAAATCCTAGAGATAGTCAATTTCTCATGTTGCTCCTAGTAAATCCATCGGGCTACTCTCCCATACCCCTTCACAACACAAAAGTGTGGTGTGGAAGATATAAGAGATGTTCTAGAGTTGGTATCGGTACTATATGGACAATACAACATATTGAAACACATTTAAATGCAAAATGTACATGCTTCATAACATTATCAATCAAGGGTTGAATGGGGTTGTGACCCATAATGTGACTAGCTACTGTCAGCATAGTTCTTGTGGGATGATGGCGGGGCCTACATATAATATAAATATGTAGGCTCCCGACCTCCCCCCACAACCCACATGTCTATGAGTCTACATTCCCAAACCGCTCAGGTCAAAACAATGATTATATATTTCTTTAAGTCATCACAAGGCCATCCCAATTATAATAACGATTGAGCTTAGAATGCTTAATATGTTATGAGCACATAGTCCGATGTCATCATAACTAAGTCAACATAATCAAGTGGATGAATGAAATTAAAGTTATTTTGGTCACCAAATTGATCCCTTATTTCATTGTACTTCTTTCACACACTTCTGCCCAGTTCCAACTTGTGACCAACTCGAGAGCCTCTAACCACCTTCACAGAGTTTTCCTTAGAAATTATCAAATTTCCAATATTAAATGGAATAGCTTATGATTTTCTTGGGATTTCAGTGTGGCCTCACATTCTGGCATTGGCTTGTTGGCCTTCTGTCTCAAAATATGTATGCCTTCTGTCTCGGGGCATGGCCTCGCATCACTTAACATCTTCTACTGAAAGGCTAATGATTTTGTTTTGTTTTTTAACTCTTTAAAAAAAAAATTGGGGTCTCAATCTGGTTTGATTATCCACAACTGACTTTGTGGCATCATGGTCACTTCATACACGAGCCAAGGGTTGTGACCATGTCATTGTGAGGGCGCTTGGCTCTCATCCAAAGACCATACCAGTTGTTTAACTGACATGGTCTACATGAATTTGCGTCAGGCCTACCTCTTGGAGGTGGGCTTAACGCAAATTTGAGCACACCTTGAAGCATTATCCATAGTTTGCTAGCATGAATCATGTAGAGTTTACATTCATGATAAATTCTTTGGACCATTAGGCCTTCGCCTTCTAGTGTGAAGTGAACTTGGAGTGTGTTAGCCTTTTGGACCAATGAGAGATTTAGAATGCAATGGTCACATACCTTCAGTCTTGTGTGTGAAGTGACCCTTAGTGAGAGTATGGTATGCATGGTTATCCCTCAAACCGAGATTAAAGTGTGTGGGTCATTTATCTAATGATCAACTTTATCTCTTGAGGTTTATGTTTCACTAGCAAATATACAATAAAACATCAACAAAGATTTGACATCCCCTTATTTAGATATTATTATCTGAAGTGCATGTATGTTGGTTCCTTAAATGAAAACATAAATTCTCCCAATGGTGCTCACTACTGTGTGAAGGAAGAGGTAATGTCTTTTCAACACCTGCCACTCTGGTGTTTGTTTTTTGACCCTCATCTAACCACACAACAATCAAATCTACCGATTAAGAAAAATAACCGATAACACCCACACACCTTAGTAGCATTTGTCATGTTTCACCGTAATAAAAGCATTCGACTTTGGGATTTGGGGGGTTTGGGTTTAGAGTGGGTATTTAGTGCAAGAGGACAAAGGGTCTAGAGATTCTCTAGGCCGTGATTATTCCGCCATGTGAGCAATGAGGCTTTTGAATTCTAGTCGGGTGGATTTGATTCATGCATTTGTGTGTGTAGCTTGTAAGGGGATGCGGAGATTGTAATAACACTTAGGTTGACATACCAATAGTCGTCATTGAGTTTGTTTACAAGTGTTTGGCATTTGTCTTTTGATGTTGGATAGTGTATGTGGAGTCCCGGTAATGGCACATTGTAAATTCAGGGAAGTGGAGGCCAATGGTGTTTTATTTGTTGGTGCAGTTGTTAAGGTTGACATGTAATTTTGGGATGAGTGGGATGTATTATTTCAGTCATGTAACTTATGTGGATATGTTGATGCAATGAAAAATACATAGCCAATTGAAGATGGTGTTGTTTGGGGTCTGTTGTTGTAATCATCAACTTTAGTGAAGGTTTGTCCTTAGATGTTGTAGTGGTTCCCACTAGAATATGGTGAGTGAGCGGCCTACATGGAAACTAACGCTATGAGTAATGGTTGGAGGAGCCACACCACTCAAATATGATGCCATTCTTGTGAGGCTTTGCAAGGGTGAGGATGTTCAAAATAGGCTACATTAAAAAAAATCCTTGCATATTTTAGGGACATTTGAATACAAAATAACCTTACACAACCGTATATAAGGTATTGTCAAAGTTTGCCCGAAGTAAAAAACTATAGTGCAAGTAAAAAACTTTGCAACCTTCATGTGGCCACATATCAACTCCGATTTTAATACAGTTTGGTGCTTTGCATTCTTGAAGATCAATGACAAATTAAGGTAAACTTTCAATAACATTGGACATGTAGGTCCAAGAAAAAAAACATTTGTCACTATGTTCTTATTTGGAAGTTGAGAGTTTTAGACAATGTTGGCAAGAATTGGGCTCAAATGTTCTCAATTTGAAGGGTAGCATGAAACTTAGGTGATTGTTGGCATCCACCCGGGGAAGTACTACACCGATATGTGCAATTCTTTACCATTGCAAATTATCTTGGTTTAAAACCATATCACAAAGATTTATAACTTTGTTTATTCATCCTCATAGCAACCACAACAAATCATGTATTGTACTTTGGACTCAGGGGGTGCACCTTTCATAGCACGTATGAGTATACTTGAGTACCCAGTAGGAGCATTAATTTGAATTTTTCCGTACTACATATACATATGTTGCAGAAATTGTAACTTGTAGTTATGTACAAGTATGAAGGACATGTAGAAAATATATAACGTGTGTACTTGTATGGTAGTGTCACTAAAATTTATGGGACAAGTATTTAATATTGGATGAAACTAAGATGATTTTCATTTTCTTATCTCATCCATGCAAGTATGGAAGAGCAGTATTGAGGTTTAGGAGGGGGTCATCAAGTTGAGAACAAGACCACTTCTTGCCTAAGGTTGCACGAGGGAGGGGCCGTGCTTCTTTGTGGAGGTTGATCAAAGGGATGTCGATGGTTGATGCAAGTAGTGATTGCAAGTATTAGGTGACTTAAAAATTAGGTCTTATCACAAAGGCCAAAAAAACAGTTTGTTGAAGGTGTTCAAAATTCCTCCTTTTCTCATTCATTTTGTGTGTTTCACATTGCCCCTGCCTCTTGTTGGGTGCTCGTCAAATGAGTGGTTTTATGTATTTGATTGTGGAAGCAACAATAGGTGTTCATGGTTTTTGAATAGATAGCAAAATGCTTGTCTTGTCTTTGAATTAAGTTGTGGCTAATAGCATTGAAGCATGCATGGTAGAGACTAATTAACCAATGGAATAAAATGGGGCAAATAGCACTTTTTTTTGTTCAAGATAATTTGAGTTTGATTGCTATTAGAACTACAAGATTCATTCAAGGAAAGTCAAAACAATAACACACTTGAAGCTTAGGATTGTCAAAAAGTTGGTAGACCAACAAAATCAACTCCAATTACGATTTGGTTTGTTGGAAGGATTTACAAGACACGTAAAACATTTGGTAGTAGTTGGAGGATAAGAATTCAAATGACGTGATGGACCGTCCATCAAACATAGAGATTGGCTTACATTGGTATAAAAAAGACCTACAACAAGTGGGCTTACTATCTTACTAATCATTTCATGAAAATTTCTCATGATCTTATTGTTCAATTGAAACAATAATTGCATTAGCTTCAATGACGTGTATTATAAACTTAGATGCTAAAGAATTACATTCACAAGATGAAAAAGTCTTCAATGACTTTATGATGAATTCTAGGGTTTTGCATTTTAACATCTGATAGGGGTTAATAATTATTCAAAAGTATATTTGTATGCTTATGTTAATGACTATATGTGAATGTGAATTTTGTATCTATACATATTATCACCTGTATTTTTATCATTGAAATTGTAAGTGTATTGCTTGATTAACTAATGGTGCACCCCCGAGAATTTGGACCACATAAATTGCTTGCAACGACATGGTTTGTCCCCCAAACTCATCCCAAACCCGTTGGCCTATTGCACAATTGGAACTAGGAGAACATGCACGAATATGCTAAGCAACATGGGAAGAGACTCTTTTTATCATTTGTAACACTTTGATTGCCAAAGAGTAATTATCTACTACTCTTCGACAAAGATTGTATTACCTCACACAATGTGATGTGCAAACGTGATGGGGAAAAGATGCTTTGAGACGTTACTTGCCACACCTTCGAAGGTGTGGCGTAGATGTTGCATTGCTAATCGTCGTTTATACTCACAATGTGGTACTTATCCGCTAATGACTCTTTACATAGGGTTGACTTTGCTCATTGTCATGCATTAATATATGTAACGCAAGTTTGTGGGGTTGATTGCAACCTCTTTTGGCGGTGTTGGTGGCGTCCTTTGACGCTTTTTTGGTTGCTTTCACTCTACCCCCACCCCACCCCCTGCCCTTTTGTTTTCTTGCCCCCCCCCCCCCCAACCAAATACGGCTCATGTTGTGGGAGTTTTCTTATGGTTGCAAATTTCACTCCTTGCCAATGAAATCATTGTCCAATCCAAATAAATAATTCTAAACAATGTGGAATGTCGATACATTAGTGTGGGTCAACCTAATTGCACATGTCAATGTAGTCAAAAGGCACCCACGATAATTTGTCAAATCCAAAAGGTATTTGTAATATACCTGCACTGATACGTGCAATCATATCGCATTTGCGAATCCATCCCTCTTCACCCATGCATATTACCTTGGGTCAAAACCAACTCACAAAAAACTTAGACTCGTGTTTATCAGCCCCTAAGAGCATTGCCACCCATGAGAGACTGAACTCAAAACTGGATGTAGAGTAGTTCAGTTCAGTTCAGTCCGGAATCGCCCCACCCATCTGCAAAACATATGACCTGAACTACTCTACATCCGATTTTCGATTTCAGTCCTGCAAATATTAGTTGTTTTGCAGGGAGCCTTGCTACCCTGAACTCAAGCACTGGAATAATAGGACAAGCGACTGACTTTACCCGGAGGAAAAAATGGGGACACTGGTTTTGCCCTTATGGACATACTTACTCACTCACTCACTTACTTACCTTGCGGCGGACTCAAGCAAGTCACGTCGAGCTTAGTGAATTCCAGTAGAGATTCTCATGGTGTGGGACTTTTCATGTGGTTTCTCAGGGCGCTCGTTGAACCGGAACTCAAAAGCAAGTTTATGGGTCCTAACCCGCCCTGAACTCCGATGAATCTCTGTTTTCAGTTTAAGGTTTTGCAGTTCAGACTGACCCATGGGTGGTGATGCCCTAATGCCACCACCGTAAAAGCACAATCCTTGTATTTTGCGATTGTGGTATCCAAAATAGTGTGGAGTGTTGATAAATTAGTGTGGGATATAATCAGTGGAGATTGCAAACCTGGGTGTTAGCCACAGCCTAGCCTTAGGCTCACATGACTTAAATGATATCACGTAATTAAGAGGACCCACTGCACTAGCTAGGGCAACTTGTAGACCAAGTTATAAATTGGTCTTAACAGTGATAGCCAAGCTCCATAAAGGAAGGGAGTGTTCATGGGACAGCCCTGAGCCCTGCCTTAAATTGGTCTCTAAAAAACCGTTAGCCTAGGTCCCCTCAACACCCACTAGCTACACACACACACTAGCTTCCCCTTCTATAAGATATCATGTACATACATGCATAGAGGCTTGGCATTCATTCAAGACCTATATTTGTGGTGTATGGAAGTTCAACATAGGTTCTATGTGTAGGTACATGTGTCCTCTTATCAAGGGCTTGTATTGGAGGTACATTTCATTCAAATTTCGAAACTTTATTAGTAAGCTCCAACAGCCAAAACAATTGTGCGCTAATCATAGGGCCACTTTGCACACAAGACTAAAGGCCCGTGACCATTGCATTCTAAAAACTCTCGTTGGTTGAAAAGGCCGAGACCGTCCAGGTTCACTTCACTATGGAAGGTGACAGGCTAAGGACGCAGAGAAATTATCGTGGATGGAAAAGTCTACATGACAAACTATGGATTATGTTTCATGGTTTGTGGGAAATTGCGTCAGGTCCACTTCCAAGAGGCAAGCCTGTTGTGAATTTCGCCAAATTGTTTCGGTTGTACGGCCTTTGAATGAGAGTCAATGGCTTCACAATTACATGGTCATGGCTCATGTGAGAAGTGACCCTTACCTAATACATTGTTTTTTTTTTGGGGGGGGGGGGTCATAGTGTGATATTCTAACAAGGATTATTCCCAAAGAAGTAAATTAGCCTTGGCCTAGTAGACACATCCACCTCTTTGAGATGGCCCCTCACCAACACACCCACCCTCAAAGAGGTGGGTGTCTAGCTATGGCCAATAAACTACATATCAATTTTGGATTGGCATTAGATATAACAAGCCAAGGATCTAGATGCCCACTACTTTGAGTTGGGCCCCTACCACTATGATCCAAGGTGAATATGTACTCATTGTAGCATATATATTCTTTCTTTAAAAATGAACCGATCCCTAAGTCAGAGTCGAAGGCCCCAAATTAGTCTAAATGGACTAACTTGAGATGAACTAAACATACACTCACGGGGGTCATGTTTGCTAGACCCTCTTTCCATCAACAACATTTGTGGGGCCCAACTCAATGAGGTGGCCATTTAGCCATGGCTGAACTAACATGCCACATATTTACCTCAGGCCCCATATTGATATTCAAACTCTTTAAAATTGATGTCTTGTCTCGTTACAACTATAATTCTTATTTACCTATGCCTCTTGTCACAAATGGAACAATTTTTACGTTGAGGCCAAGGATTTGTGATGTCTATGTAAAGTTATCCATTAGGAAGGTGAAAATACAACATCCTATTCTATTACACTAAAATGGCTATTGTAAATGATGGACCTTCAAAAATGAAACCAAAGACCCTAAACTAATATAATGGGGTCTAGCTAGCATGAACCGAATCTCAACCTTGTAGGGATTTATTAAAAAATCAAAACCCCCATAACATTATAAAGCAATGTGCATTCATTTTGTAAGGCCTAAGAATATAACATACACACACTACAACCATGAGTTTACTTTGGCATGTGCCATAGTGATAAACCTACATTCATGATTAAATCAAATGGATCCTGACAATAATTATTGAGAAAAGTGGAAAACAATGTACCCTTATTGCTTCATCTAATGTCAACAATTGTGGGTTGACGAGGAACATTGCGGTCCACACTAAGTCAAATGTAAGATGAAATATGATTCCATTGAAAGTCACATTAATTTTCAAAGAAATAAAATTTTGCACATGATAATTTTTGAAATAAAATTATTGTGACATTATAATTTGTATCAAGCATCTTATTGTGGTTTTTTTTCTTATCATATGAATAATTAGTTATATAAAATGAAAAATGATCTATAATAGTGTTGGGCATACCCATGTGTGTAATCAATAATTAGTGTGATGTTTTACAATTAGAGGGTCTTACACTATATGAAAAAAACCATGTACCTCAATAATAACTCAATTCTATCTACTATGACCCAGCTACACCTTCTACACTTACTATTGTGGCATATTGCAATTTTGTTTTACAACAATATTTTTTTTCAATGCAATTTTCTTGGCCCATGCCATTTTTCTACAAATAAGCTTGGGAAAGAACTGAAATAAGAAAAATAAGGAAGGGGCCACCCCCAACTTTTTAATATGTCTATTTAGAGGAGATTTGCTACAAAGCATCGTGACCATCCGATTTTTATAAAGGGCTCCCCAAATTTTGTGATGCCTGGATAGCCAAAAAGATGGATGCCTGGCCCAATTGGTAGCAAGTAGGGTTGCTTGAATGGGGCGGTGGAGGCCAAGATGCAATGCAATGCCATCTTAGCCCTCCATGCGGCTCCAAAATTCTCACTTGCTACCTTGGTGCCCTTCCTTCCACCACTTAGCCACCTCCACTAGATTTCCTTGTCTATCCTCCTTCAGTGCTATTACTCGTGGCATCCTACTTTGGTCATCCATATCCACTCCTTGCTTGGGACTCGTGGCGTCCTGCTGGCTACCCATCTGCTGGTTTGTTATCAATTGGTTGCAACATGCAACATTCCACCAGTTCGCATCCTAACATGCTTCCTCTTGCTTTCATCAATGCCAAATGAGTTTCCTTACACTTGATGTTTGATCTTCGTCGCCATCTTCGCCATGTTTTGATTGCCTTCATCATCTTGCCCATATTCCGATCTTCTTCATTGACTTACCCATGTTGTGATCACCTTTGTTGTATTGGCCATCTTCTCATCGCCATTGTCATCCTAGCCATAATCTCATATGGCCTAGTTTTTGTCATGTTGGCCATGTTATGATCGCCTTTGTCGTGTTGGTCATGTTCTAATCGCCTTTGTCATGTTGGTCATGTTTTGATCGCCTTGATCACCTTCTAGGGCATTATTTATTTATTTATTTATTTATCACCGTGGCCATTTTTTTAATGGCCTTCATCGATGTCTTGGCCATGTTGTGGTTGTTGTCTTTGCTAGGTTATGATCTCCATCTTTGGCATGTTGTGATCGCCATCTTCGCCATGCCTGATGTGATCGTCGTCTTTGGCATCCTTAGCGCCTTGACATACCTCTTGGCCACTTCGTCACCTCCAACTCCTTCGCTACGGCTTTCAGTTGTCAACCCCTTTGTGGATGCAACCTAACCTACCAACTCCTTTCATTGCAATTTTCCAGCCAGTTGCGGTTGCCTCGCCATGGCTAAGCCCTTTAGTTCCCATCCTCTCTTGTTTGTCCTTGCCCTGGATGGTGGTACATGTTGCCCATTTAGGTGTAGATCTCCTTGGGTGGTGCCATGCCGATCCGGCTTGAGCGAACATATTTTGGAATCAAGCAAATCCTCTTTCCACTTAAATTTGAATGTTTGTTTCTTTATTTACGTATTCTTTGGGATTTTGGTGCTTTTGTTTTATATTGGTTGTTGGAATGTTGAGGGCAATTGCTATTTTTATTTCCTTCCCTTTTGTAGAGCTTTGGGCATATGCTACCCTAATATTAGCTAACCAATATACGGTATCCAAGGCTACATATCATGTGCATATTGCAACATTAAAATGTTTTATGGAACATTAAAGAAGTTGTTGATACTTGTGGGCAATAAGACCAAGGATGTTGAGGAGTGGGTGCCTCCACCCCTTGGTATTTGCGACCTTGAGCTCCAAAGCTCCTTCTTCAAAATCATAACGATATCAAGCACCCAAGTTGCCATGCCTTTCCTATGACTGAGAGTGCAATGTCTCGATTTTGGCGTAAGTTTTCTAGCAATGCACACATCTCAACAAAGCTCTCCGAGTTCCTCAAAGTTGTTGAGATTGCTCATATACAAGTGTGAAAGATGAGAGAGCATTCAACTTCTTATTGTTTTTGAAGAGCAAGTTGAGGAATTGGCTCACAACCCATCTAGACATGGTAGTGGGCATGTTTATGCAAGATTTCTACACCTTGAACACAATCCCTTACCAAGTAGCGACATCATATTGGAAAGCTCAAAAGGTTTGCTATGGGGGAGGGGAATAGATGAGTTCTAATGTTTGTTGTTGCAAATAAAGTAGATGAGTTCTAAATGCAATGGTAGTGGATGTATGCACAAGTGAGGGGCAACTAGCAATAGCTAAGTGGTGGCCTTGAAAATGAAGGGACTAGTGCATTTATAATTATATGAGAAGCACCTAATGTACTGAACATGCACTCCATTTTTGGAACATGAAGAGACAAGGCATGAATTTATACCTCACGAGTATGGTGTCAAACTTTGAACCATATGTGGCATGCTTGAGGGCGTAGGTCGTTTATAACCGTTTGTGTAAGGAGCATTGGATGTATTTGGATGGGTTTGTTGGAGGAACACATCAATGCATGTCAAGTGCTTAAATTATTAATTTTCTTTGTGTAGTGGATGGGGTTGTGCTAATGTGAGATTTTTACAAGCCGGTTCATGCTACAAAGGGCAAAGTCAAAAGACCGGGGTTCAATTCCCCCATGGAACATTTTTTTTATAATATATTAATTCTCACACGTAGCCAATTGTTTAAGTACTTTGCATTGTGTTACCCACATTTACATCAACAATTTTGGAAACGGGGCCACATGCTAGCTCCACCTCGCCAAAACATAGCTACATACACACGCCACAAAACATGTTGTGTAGCCACATAAATATACCTTGCATGACACCTTGTCGCATGTGCCATATTATGAGCCTTTCCACATCACCAGATGGAACTCCTTCAATATCACTCAAAGTGCCTCAAATGCTAACCAATGGATGGGCCAAAAGCCAATGATTGGACCTAGTTTTTTTGTTTTTTAAAACGTTGGCCACCTTTTAATTGGGTTCTTGCGTGGAAGTACCGACAATGTTCGTAGCAAATGGGGGAGTCCATTTCCACTTATGGTGAGAGAAGTTGCCCACAATAAGCACCTCACCATTGCACCAAATACTCACAACCCAACCTTAAATGCTACTATATTTTTTACAGACCTAAATTTGACATATTTAATGATTTGACTCCTTGTTCTATACCGACATGGATGGTGTCTCACCCCGCCATGTGGCAAATTTGTGAAAAAATCATAACTTTATCCACAATGGTCTTCCTACATTTAGCACACTTAGATTTGTCAAATATGGGCACTTCTAAGCACATTCCAAGCATATTCTACTTATTTTGTTGATGATAACGTAGTGGGCACCACGTCTAACCTCGGGGGTGATGCCCAAGACATCTTTTTCAAAAATAAAATAAAAATGCCCAAGAGTTTGCCAAAGCTAAATCTAATGCTACCAAAAAGCTTCCAAATTATCTTAGGAGCTTTGTAGTTCATAAAGAAATGTTTAAGGGACTCCACAATGCTAAACCTACAGTTGTTGCATTTACCTCCATGTCCCATGCATATGGAGGCTCCATTGAGATGCCACCGTTGTTATGTTGCCACATGAAAACTTAAATTTTCTTAGACTTAGTTATCATGCCTCTTACTTATTTTCTTGAATCTTTTATTTTATTTTAAAAATATTAATGGCCTACTTGCCTTCCTTCTAACCAAGAGCTTGCATTCCTTGGTGTCAAGCCCATTCACATCACCAAGTTTGTTGTTGGGAAAAAAACAAAAAACAAAAAAAAAAAACTCCTTTGACTGGACCAAATTTTCCCAATACCATTCATCAAGGTCCCATGCAAGCTTTTTGATGGGGCTCATGTACCAATGAGTAGAAGTGGTTCCATTGCGAATCATTTCCATGAAATGTTCAACTCGTTGATTTTGATATTCCCAATTGTAATGGCCATGATCATTTCAAGAGTGAGGTGAGAAACGAGGGAAACTTTTTTGGTAGTTGTAAGGAATCAACGGTCATTTCTATTTTGCTTAAAGTGAGTGTCAATGGTGGGGGTTTTGAGTCGGAAAATGGTGATATGGCCATTTCACGTGCTTCAACATATTCATACTTTGGTTTGTGTTGGGGGGGGGGGTCCACAAATTATGTGACACCACTAATGGAGGATAGTATAACAAAGTTGTTTCTTTTTTCATGAGTTTTCATGTTGCCAATCATAGTGATGAATTTCTAGCTTTCATTGATGCCAACTTACACCAAGCATCAATATAAAAATTAAAGCACTAGTCCAAGAGATCCATTCTTGTGGAAAACCTAGTTCACTCATTGCGCCTCTCAGAAAACTCCATAACTCACAATCATAAGCTTTTTCAAAATGTAGGAGAAGCATAATCATAAGTTGATTAGATTCGATTGCCCGTGAGCCCATAATATTGTATGTCCAAAAGCAAGAATTTGAAATAAATGTATTATAAGAAAACATGAATTATTAAGGGGTGAGAAATACAACATCAAAATTTTGTTAGTATTCCATCATTCTATATTTGAATATTGATAATATAATATTATTAAAGTCACCTTAATTTCCAACCCATGCATGAACTTAATTAAACCCTTCACATTATGGCATCTCTCCTCTTTCATACTAAGATTGGGGTTGTGACCTAGTGTTGCCCACCCATTGTATCTTGAATATGAGACATGTCACTGCCACATATGATAGAATGAAGGCCAAAAGGAGACTAGCCCCCACATTAGGGTCTACATTAATGATGACCTATACCCACTACCCAAATCTTCCTAATTACCTACTTGTCAGCGACCTGGACAACACACCTGACAAAGTGGTAGAAAACCGGGACATGTGGTGGGCCTCACCCCAACCCATTCTTCGGGAGCAATATTGAATATTTTCAATATTGAAGTCTTCAACAACTGTCAGATGCCATTTTGGCCATTAAAAAGTTTTTTTCTATGGGGAGCAATTCACAAAAATGTGTTGTGCAAAGTTTCCACCAGTCATAGTGAAGGCCTCTCCAAAAACTGCATGTCACAAAATACAGTGGTTGCAAATTGCAAATAGAAAACATAGTTGGACTCCAATCTTGGCACTCTAGCACCACACTTCCAAATTCCAATAACTCTTGCAATTTCAACTCTGGAACTTCGACTTGGCACTCACTGCAACTTCGGCTTCGCTAACACAACTATATGTGAACGTGGATTCTCCAAATAGAATTGGGCGAAATGTGATCGCATAAGTCGATTGAAACTTGAAACATTGGATGCATTGATGCGAGTGTCATTATGTAGTCTTCCGATGGATAATATGGATTGGGCTAGAACTTTCAACACTTGGAAATCGACCAAAAACCAGAGGGCTTTGCCTTTGGAGTTGGATGATGATTAAGTACATTATGTACGGAATCTAAATAATTTTAGCGCATCATTTTGTTTCATGTACTTCTTCTTCAATATAGTGAGACATCATATTATCTTCATATTCAATACAAAACGACCAATATCAAGTAGTTTTTTTTTCTGTGAAGTGTTGCAAAAAAGTTGGAAAGCTTGAGTGAAGTGCGATTGTGTTGAAGCCCTTCACATTGAAATGCATGTGCCCACTTCAAACTTGAACACTGCCCGGGAGTGAACACACATCATTCTCTGAGTAACTAAACCCTAAAATTTCCGAAAGGTAACATATAAATTTCATGCAGGACCGATTTTCACTCTTCATTTCCCATATATGGACCTCCTCTTTTGTTCTGAACGGGGACATCTTTACAGGAAATTTTATCAATGCAGTTTGGCCCGAGTGAAGAGCCAGATTTGAGGGTCCTATATATTTCCACTCCTACAATTATTTTTTCTGGTTTTAGTGGATTTGCACTACCAAAAATAAAATAAAGACATAAATGAAATGGTATTAAATAAATCCCCGAGGCTATTAATGAAGGGCAAGGCCAGAGTAATAAAGCCAGGAGCAATAAATGGAGCCCGAATTATTGCGCGGGTCGCCAGGCAAACTTTCGGGTCTCCGATGACCGCGCCCTACTCGGCCGGAAATAGGGCCCACATCTGATCCAACGGTGGCGCTTAGATCCTGCGATTAAGTTCGTTGGTAACGACCACAATTTCCAGTTATAGGATGCCCTTGTCCCCTCCTCTTGGCATTTACCAGGTGGCCCTACACTACTCTGGGATCCTCTAGATTCCACCTCTTTAATACGGGTCCGTAAATGGAGACCATGTTGTAAAATGAACATGCGTAGAAGTGCCTATAACGGACACTTTTGAACCGTGCTTCATACTTCACATTTTTCATGGAACAAACGAGCTTGCAACCAAGTTATTCGGTTCGATTCTCATGCTCTCCAACTTCTACATGTTAGACTTACACAACAAAACTCATGTTGCGTTAGCAAATCTACAGTGGAACATCTGCAAAAACTAGATTGAAATTTGAACGTCCCTTGATTTAGTTTTGGTTATCGGGAGTGCATTTTGTTGATTTCGTAACTAGGTGCACTATGTTCACTGTTGAGTGTCGAGTAGTTTATTGATATATGATGACGTAGTCCAATCTTTTTAAACATGTGTCGTTGTGATGTTTGCACTTTGATCCTCACCGAACCACATACCAACCAAAAATTAGGGTTTGATTAAGAAAACGAGCCACTTAAGACCCATTTGTCTGATGATCAAGGTGAAACGTCCCTCGTTCATGCCAGCCTTTGGGCTAGCATTATGTCTCTCTCTATTTCATGGAAATCGATCTTCAAACATAATGATCAAATCCATAAGCGTAGTGGTGATTACAATGATTTTCCCATTCAATGTGTGTTGCTATGGGGAATCACGCAATGCAATAAGGGCTTACTCAAGAGTTCAATTTTTTACTAACAAAAGTTCAATAGGTTGTTAAGACACTATAGAACATAAACGACTTTGCCTAGTGAAATATTACATTCTCAGTAAGTAGTTATAGCACTACGTAACTCCAAATAGTAACACACATTGAATGGGATAATCATTGTAGTATGTTCTAGGTAGGCTCAAGTCTTTCTTCCAACTCGGCCATCAAGTTGATAGTAGGGCCGGTTCACATGGGATCCACATGGGATCCCGAGTCCCAAGTCCCAAACATGTTAGCAAGTCCCAACATGGAGGCAAAGTCCCAATTTTCGAGCCTCAAGAAAACATTGAAATATGGTTAATTATCATTAAAGTCGGATCTTGATTATTTTATGAAAAAAACATTTGTGGGACTTGTGTTGAGAATTAGGTTTTGCTTTTTGCTCGATCCACCTCCCACACACGAGTCCCAAGCCTCACCTCCAAAAAGTGTTGCCATGTAGACACCCATGTCATACTTGGGACTTAAGACTTGAGACCCCGTATGAAGTGATGAGTCCCAACTTCCATGCTCTCAACAATTGAGATTGCACGGATTGACCTCAAGTGACTTGAAACTTAGGATTTGCGACCCCATGTGCACTAGCCCTTAGTCTTTATCTAATTGGGGTCAATGTACTTCGTTATCCTACACAAATAGCCATTCTAACACTATCTTGATGTATTTCTAGTCCCATCACCTTTTTGGCAAAATTTGAACTCAAAATTTCATTTCATTTCACGATTGCCTACGAGCACTTCACTTTATAAAATTTTGACATGATTTATAAAAAGTGATGTTTCTTTGTGATTTAAAAGGGTTACACCATCTGCATAGTAATCATAAGAACACGCTTGACATTGACGAAGCTTTCCGGGGTGCACATAGTTGCATGGAAACATTTTCTCACATAGAACACGGACCGTATCAATGTGCTATGTGTTGAATTGCACTGCACTAAAGTTATAATTCGGTGTGGCATTGTGATTGGCGTGCCATGTTGATTATGGTGGTCTTTGTGATTTGTCATATGAAACTTACTATGATCATCACCAAGTGAAAACAATTTAGTGTGGGTTGATGATGAATGTTGTGGCCCAGACTTAATCAAGTATTTTTAGAGTAACCTTATTTTACATGTAAGAACCTCCTCACTACTAATTACATGTGTGTAAAGGCACTTGGGCTTGTGCATGAGTTTGTACGGCATTTTTTTCCCAACACCTACCATGGATCATGTCGTAAAAACATATCCTCATGGATTTGTAGCTAATTCGTCCTAATTTAACCACAACATATTAATTTAGGGTCATTAACCCAATGCACGTGTTCAAATAGCTTAAAGTAGAAAAATCCCATACTTTCCATAGCAGTCAATGTGAACACTCTCCCCCTCGGTTGGTGCTACAAAACATCACTCCTCTATGCATAATGAATTTGTATATAATGGATATGTTTAATAGTCTTTTCTCTTGGGTAATTCGTTCTAGACTTGTGCATGGATTTTGTATATAGCCAACAACCCCTTAACCCACGAGTGTCTAAGATGCCCTACAGTGGGCCTCTCCATGCACAAACCACATGCAAATTAAGCAACATAGTTATATTCGAAGCTAATTATGTCAGAACGACCATATCGAAAACCAACTTACTATGTGACTGCATTTTTAAAAAATTGGTTAGATACCTCAATGTTGTCCAAGATTCGGGATTGAAATGTGCAACATGAACGATCTTGGATGCAAAAACATATTGGATATTTTAATCAACAATGTCACATATAAATATACTTCTATCTTCTCCTCGACATAAAATGATATACTAGTGAAGTTTTAAACTCCCCAAAATAAGAAAACGTGATTTTAGGAGGCTTGTAAAAAATGTGTATATATGCATGTCGTACATTGCCGAGCCCCTACGTCCTTGAAGAGTAAAACTATATATATATATATATATATATATATATATATATATATACCTTAGTAGAGGTACATACACGGGCATATATTTGATGGTTGGTTTAGTTGCAATTCTTTTTGTGCATTGAAGACGGTGCATTTATGTTGAAAGTACATGGCATGTGCGGGTATGGTCATGTGGCCCCATCATGGCCATACCTGCCATCCAACGAAGGCCGGGACCCACACACAAGCCTAGTTTGCTTATAAAACCTCAATGTCTAACTATCTATAGTATTTTATGAGGCTTTCAATATGCTCATTGGTTGGTTCATGCTACATTTGTTTATCCATTTCACTTTTGTGTAGATCGGCATTTAGAATTACACTAAAGTAGTGCTATAACTTCATCCGGAGAATGTGACTTCGTACCATCAAAGTTTTGTCACATTCTATAAGGTGCACGTTATCCACTTGTTCCGCTACTTATAAGGAAGCTTGCATTCTGGTATATATGGGTCTTAATAGTCACCTTTTGAAAACATTCATTTTAAGACTTATGAGGACACTTGAGGGAAGTTATGGTTACGCTCTCAAACTCACGTTTTAGCCAACTTGATATGACTTCTGATCCAAGATTTTTTGCATAACTCTAATACATTGAAATCTTCACATTCGCATAAAATTATTGTAGTCATAACATTACAACTACTAGCTGCATTTGTGGGACCATGTATCACATGAGCATAATTCGCCTTTGGTATGGAGATTCCCCATTTATGGAGGAACGCTCATGTTGTGGATTGTGAACTTTTCGACAAGCAATTCTAAATTATGATAGTATTTTAATCACAACCTTTTTTGGGGAAAAATGCCATCATGTAAGTTGCTTAGTAATGTTATGGTTCTACTAGACCCTAATAAGGGTTAGGGTAAGGCCACTCACCTTGCATCTGCATCTACAAATGCACTTCTACATCCGCAATGCATATGTGGATGCATGAAAGTGGCCCACTCACCTTGATATGATATAGAATGGATGAAATTTAATACAAGAACCGTTGCACTCCATGCATACAATATGGTCGAGATATGCAGGGAGCCTTTTATTATATAAGACAATTAACATTATTGCAATTCTTCAGAAGAGACAAGTCGATAGTTACTAAGCTAGTGAATGATAGGTAAATATGCAAGAACTGGATGAGTTTGAGAAAGAACCGGTTGAGGTTTGGGGTAAACCAAAAACAATACTAGTTACGCATGATCTGGATGAGTTTGAAAAATAACCAGTTCAAGTTCACAACTTTGGAAAACTACCAATCATTTTAGAGGAAATTCAAAAGTTAGTGAAGAAAACACTGCAGGATGAGTGACAATTTTGCATGGGTCTGCATCTGCATTCTGGACAAAGGCCACTTTTCATTCTTAGATGTAGATGCAGATCTAGGAACGATTGGGCTTGCTCTTATACAAAGAAGAAGGTGGCAGTAAAATTGTGGAAACCCAATCCAACATGAAAGAAAAGGCAAAAGGTTTCACTTTTAGGACAATGTGGTAGCTGTGACCCCGCCGTTCAATACAAACAACTAGGCTTGAAGCAACAAACTATCGGAAGAATCTTTCTAGCTTCTCGGGTCCTGTAATCTCCCTCGTCTTCCTCTTGTAATAATGGAGCAAGAAGTAAGGATGAAATGTCGTGCGGATGAAGTCTGTAAGGGTGCCTCCTTATCCTAAATGCCGTAGATTCTAAAACCTTGTTTCTTACTACATGGTAGAAGAATTTAATGTTTTAAAAACATAATTTACTTCTTTTTCTTTTTTCTTTTCTTTTTTTGGGAATCAACTTTGCCAAGTAGGGTTGTCGAATGCAAGACACCCACCAACTAACTTGGAGTGCTTTTCTTCCTTTTTCTCTTGGTTTCTTAGCGGTACATTAATGCTTTTCCCATGCCAAAGAGACACGTCCATGACCCATTCACTTACTTGGTCGGTTTGTTTAGCTTAATTAGCGTGGTTTGCGTATTGCGCAAGTGTTTGTCAAGTCTTCCCTCACAATCTAAAGCATGGAGATTGAGTTTCAATCAACAAAATGTCATGCTATCCAAGACAAGTTGCGAGGGTTACGTTTGTTATGTTTTGTTTTTTACCTCACTTTTTAGTGAGATTTCTCTCAACTACACTAAATATAATATTTAATGTCATATGGTGTTTTATGTCACTATGGTAACTTTTTCGATGACACTACTTATGAAGAAGTGAGCGAATATTGTCATGGATGATGGATGAGTTCATCCATTGGCCAAAACCCTACCTTCTCTTGTCAGCAACTTGTGATGAAATGTTGTCATGGATGATTGAAATTTGGATTAAAAATCACTTGGTAAGTGATGGTAATTGCAACACTGTGAATCTTTAATCACCAAAATTTTCTTACAGGGAATGACAAATAATGTTGGGTTAACAATTAGCATTGGTGACACTATGCCAAGTTTACAATTAGTATTGAGCAAGACAATTAGAATTGGTGACACTAAATATCATATTTAGCGTAGTACCGGAATGTAGTTTCCAAGTGGGTTTCAAGAGAGTTTCACCTAAGTATGAGTAATATGTGGCAAAACTCGAGGATTCTTCTTCTTCTTCTTCTTCTTCTTCAGAAGAGAGAGCCCTCTATGGTACTACAAATATCGTGTGATCCACAACCACTGGGTGCAAACCATGGGGTTGACATCCTCTCCAATTTGGAAATATAAAAACCATTGATTTGCATTCACTCGTTGTTGTGGACATATGATTGTCGTATTCTATTATACACATTTCTATGGTTGGATGATCTTGTCATCCAATATTGTTTTTGAATTTTTCATATTTTGATTTTTCTAAATTGTCAAAATAGTGTAAAGTTCACTGTATCTGTGCAACACCCAATATAGATGAATGGAATGACGACCACATTACAACTTGCATGTTAGACAACATTACAAATCTACTCTTTCATGTCATGCCCCCCCCCCCTCCCCTCCTCCATGGCCCACTCTCCCCTCCCATTCAACTCCACATGGAAGTGCTTTGCCATGAGAGATCTTGTTCAGAGTTTTACATGCATAAAGAACGCTTATATTTCCTTGGCAAAACAATTGACTCAAGTAGTATCCACAATGGTCAAAGTATGGAAAAATGAAACAACATTGATGTGACATCATTTTGCCAACAAATCTTGTTGGTCCCGACATAAGAAAATACATTTCCTAGTCTAAGAAACCATTCTTCAAGCGTGTATTGAATCTTGAGTCAGAGAGTAAAGTGCTTTAGACTCCAAGTTGTTGGCCTTAAGCCCTAATGTAAAACGGCCTTAAGGGTGGGTTTACATTAGCGATTAAGACCACACAAACTCCAAAGTCGAGTGATCCTATTGGTTGAAAGCAAAAAAATTGAACCCAAGGAGTTCATACATGGGTTTGGGTTTAAGGTATGAACAAACTAAAGTGGCACTAATGTAATATCACTTTCCTCAAATCCCAAGAGTCCATGCTCTTTAAAATACTCCTCCTTGTTTGAAAAACTTGCCTTCAAACTTAGGTGTAACCTTGAACCCAAAGGTAAGGTCCATTAAGGGGTGTTTTGGACCCCACATTTCTTGGACATTGACCCTATTGTAAACCCACCCCGAAGGGAAGGGTTGGCACATGGCTTAGGAACGTCGATGTGTCGTTTTTCTTTTCTTTTCTGGTGACATGCAATGTCCGATCGTTACCTCCCGTGCATAGCACTTCCAACAACAACAACAACAACAACACTTATTCTTCATCATCACACAAAAAGGAAAGGGAAAGAAATGAATAACACATCCAAGTGTGAAAGAGAGCTCGTTTTCTTTACACTGAATGTGGTGATACATAAGTGGCCTTGCCCTAGCGTTCTTGTCTTGGAGGACATGACACTAGGATGGATGGAGGGGGGGGGGGGGCATTAGACCCCAAGACGCTAACGAGAGCCAACACACGTGCCCCGCCTATCCACACAAAAAGCATTCCATCCATAATCTCTAGAATATGTCCGCAAGCAATTATGCCATGCCTCATAAATGACTCAAATAGGTCACCAAATCATTGCTAGTTGTTATAGATTGTCGTCCACTCCCTGCGTTTATGTAGTCCATAATCATCCTCGTAACAAACACAATAAGAGAAGTAGAAGAGAAATATTGCCATTTACAAAACATTTACACTATGTGTGCATGACAGTTGAACTACAACTATGGTTCACTAGAAATGAAAAATTCTATGTCTCGGCGGCCATATGCATGTACCGCACACTATACTTCACACTTTGGCCTTGGAATGTTAAAAGTGTTTTGGTTAGAGCTTACGATGGGACTAAAAGTGCATGGATGAAGTCACTTGACTATTAAGATGCTTCTATGTCAAACTCATTTTGTTTAGTTATGCCCTTGCTTTATTACAAAGCTCGTAGTTGAAGTGCATCACAATCGAAGCATAATCACATTTGAATGTGGATGATGTCTAATGCCTACAATGTGAGTATAAAATGCCATAGTATGGTTTCAAAGATTGCCACAATTGCGCTCATGGCATAGTGTAATTGCTAAGGTATGCAACCTTATGGTGTGCATTTCAAACTCCACATAGAGTATTACTTGTTGAATTGAATTGGAAATCATTTCATATGGTCGTGCATATTGTCAAGGCATGTTTTTACTAGTGACCACAAACCAAGAATCCCCCCCCCCCACTTGTCAAATTCCTTTATTGGTTGAGAAAATAATAGCAGTCCAAATTTTGGGTCACCAAAAATAAGATTGATCATGGTAAAATGGATGAGAAAGTGACATGAAATCGTGCATGTCCAAAAGTGGACAATCTTTGGTGGTCACCCCGAATTTTGCAATTAGAGAGTCCAATTAGGTTATCTTAATTAGTATAATGAAGTGATCTTGTAACAAAATTCCTATTTTGACAATGTATATTCCTAGCAACATATATTGTCAACATAATTATTTTGGACAACATCTTACTTTTAGTCAATTTGATTTTTATGTTCATATTTAGAATACCGCATCTTTGTCCAAGTGTAATTTACTCTTTATCATTTGACCGTGGCTTTTGTAATGTGATGTGGATTCATCTTGGTCATGGCCTCCGGATTGCCAATTATGACCACAAGAAACCTTAAATTGTTTTTCCTCATGGCCCTTGGTCACATGTGTAAAACGACCCTCATTCCAAGTATCATGGTTGAAAGTTGAAATGTAAATTCATGGGAGGTCAAAGTGAAGATTTATTTATTTATTCATTCTCTTTCTTTCTTTCTTTTTCCTCTTATGTGATCACTTGGGCTCTCCCAATTCCGTTCACAATTGAACCTATGATGGTTAACATGTTTTGATCACATCAATGAATCAAAAGACCCGGTTACTACATTGATTGTCCTAATTAGTGTGTGTGATACTACTTCCCGAAAGACACATTGTTTTGCCAAGTCTCAAAATTAGGGAGGGCTAATTTTTTTTACGAAGTGATACTAAATTCATGAATACATGCTCATTTATCATACATTTCAAGAAAATTAATGTGTGCTCTAAGAGGCTTGGAGAGTGATTAAAATTTATATGCATTTGTCAGTGAATATTGTTGGTACTTGTAGTGAATAATATTTTCAATAAATAATGTATTGTTATGAACAATATTTTCAATAAATAATGTTGGGATGAATTGACACTAAACACATCATAAAGAAATTTAGTACCACCTATACTAATTTCCCTCCCTTGCTGATTGGGATAATAAGTGTAGTTACATACGTGAGGGTGTAATTATTATTTTCAAAATCTAATTTGAAACTTTAAAACATTGGGGTACCCATCAAGTTGTATTTTGAAAAACTCAAAATATGTTCCAAGTAAACATGTAAGGAATGCTCCGACTATCTCAACGAGCAACAAATTGACATTGAAGGAGTAGGCATTTTGATTGAATTGGTTCAAACTTTCTCCAAGTTCACTAGAGCACACAAATCCAATCTCATCGTAACATATGTCTTTTTGGTGTTCAAATCTCTCTCTATACATAGACTGGTGTCTAATCAACATTTGAAAAGTAAATGGGCATAATTCATTCACTTACCTTAATTGGACACATAGATTTACATTTGAGTGGTGCGTGGAAACCTACACCAAAAGACATGTGTATAAAAGATGATCGGACCACCTAAATACTCGATTGGTTTTAACCATTCAAGACTCATGAGTAGAAATCACCAGAGGCTCCATCATTTACGATCATTTAAAAGACAAAGGAGCTCCAATCAAGTAATACTGATACGTGCATTTGGGTTGCCTTCACGATTAAGCTATCTTTTTCTTACCTTGGGTCAAAACCAGATCACATAAACTCGTAACTTTGTTTACTCATCCAGTAAAGAAACAATTCAGGTGTGTTTTGTTACCGTGGTACTAAATATTCAAATTAGTGCGAGACGCCGATAAATTAGCGAGGGACCACCTATTTGCACATATTGGTGTACTTGCTTACTATGACCATAATGTGGATTTGGTCTCCTTTAGAATCGTGTGTTCACCTAATGGCCTCCGCTAACCGTTTGGGAGAGGGGGGGGGGTGTGGGGCCATAATTGGTCAAAACCCTAGTGTTTCCAAGTCCAACCGGTTACATGTTGTGATCCTTTGGTTTTCTCCTTATTAGTTCGAGGAATATTCACATAGATTCCTCTAAAATGACGAGTGATTTTCCTGAAGTCTTGATGAACTTCAACCGGTTATTTCTAAAGCTCAATCGGTTCATCTTCCTGTACGTTATATCACACAATTGAACTCATGATGAGAATCATGTGGATGGTGTGGGAATGGATACATGCATGCATGCATCCATCCATCCATCCATCCATCTATCCAGTTTTTTTTTGGGGGGGGAGAGATAGAGGGGTGCATGAGAATCCATGCACCATGATGATGATGGTGAGCCATCCATGCAAGGACAGCATTCATGGCCCATCGGCATCAACATCATCATCATCACCATCATCATCATGATGATGACGACCATGATGACCATCAGCCAGAGGATGATCCGGGCACTGATGATACAACGTCTCCTTCCTTTTCTGTCAGGCCGCCATCAATCTCAGACACAAATTATGCACCCGCAACAGCAGCGGTTAGTAAGATCAAAACATCACAAAAGAAAGAACGCACAGAGAGCCAACAAAACAAACATATTACAAAATTACAAACACCAACAAAAGAAGGAACAACACCTAAGCTTCAAAGCCTCATCATTTGTGCATTCAAATTTTGTGCGGAGGATTGCAAAAGAATGCGAGATGGTTTGAGAGAGAGAGAGAGAGAGAGAGAGAGAGCACTTTTGTGAGTGATTCTTTTGTGGGTTTGGGAAAAACTGGACCTTTGGTGAGAGTTGTTTGTATTTTGTTGGCTTGCTGATCGAGGGTTCATAGGGTGTCGGTTGGGCAATTTGTGACGATGTTTGAGAGGTTTTATAGGTTTTGAGGCACACTGTTGCTTTGCTTGAGCAAGAAGCAAGAAGCAACTTCTTAATGACAAATTGGTTATCAAGTGGAGTTGCAAAGTAGTTTGAGGAGGGTGCAGAAACTCAAGTGTGGGGGTGGGGGGAGTAGGGTGTTAATTTGAGATTTTCTGCGTGTTTGAAGGGATCAGGAGAAAGAAGTGAAATGACTTGCTGATTGGTTGCAGGAAGCAAGAAGAAAGGAGTTAGCTTCTTAGCAGTGTCAATTGTTGGGCGTGATTTGAGGTTTTGTGAATTTGGAGGGATCATCAGTTGTGGAAGTGTTGTGGAGTTCTGTTACTGGAGGGGAAATGTGGAGAGTCACAGTGGTGTGAGGAGGAAACAGAAGTGAGGTTTTGGTAGAATTTGGCGCGTTGGCAATGGCGATGGAGGTGGTGGTGGTGATGCTACAGGCTTGAAGCTGAACTAAGCTGGCAGTCTTTTAAGTGTGTGATCAAGTGCATGTCGAAATGGTTAATCCTGTATAAGTGTTGTCCGACACCAAGTGCAAATTCAGCTGTCCAGATATAGGCGCAGACACGATTCGAATGCTTGAGTGAGTCCGCAAATGTGTCTGCGGAAGTACAAACGTGTGTCCTGTCATTGGCATGCTTCTTCATCCAAAAATTCTATGCATGAAGAGTTTCATGCAAATCGGACACAACCCAACTCATGAAAAGAAATGGATTTTCGTGGAGCAGTACAGAGCTGTGCAGAGATGGTTGTGGGTAACTCAATTTGTTTGTGAGTTTGTTTCTCAAGTGGTGACAGGAGAAGAAGCTAGGGATTTGTGAAGCTTATCCACAGACGTTTTTGTAAGGTATGAGCCTTGGAAGCTCTGAGTACACCATGGAGCGTGCCAACTGCTTCTTCCAGCTTAAGTAGGGTTGAAGCCACAATCCGTAAGCAACTTCACGACTTCCTTCAATTTCTTGCTGAACGTCGATGTCTGCAACAACGTGGGTGTTTGCTAAAACAAATCTGAAGTGTCGAAGGCAATTTCATAAGCTTAAGTACCGCAAGCAGCGAGTGCGAAGAGGCTATCTACTGCTTAAGAATCTGTCATACGTGTCACTCTATGCTTGATAAACCTGCGACCAGGTTAACTAACACTTACCTAAAATTTCGGTGAGCAAGTTGCTGCAGCTTCCATGAGCTAACTTGCTGAAGAGGGCTGTAGCGGTGGGGAGGTGGGGGTAGGATAGTAAGTTTCTGAACATGTGAGGAGGAGATAGTATAGCATGTATCTGTGTTGTACATTGCGAGGATCCCGGCCACGTGAAACCATAATTTTAGAGTTTGGATTTAGAAAGTGGAGACAAGCCTTACTACATAGGCCAACAAAAACATGGACTCCGATGTTTGTGTAGTGGATCTCCGAGAAAGACGAGGTGGCACCGTTGGCCACGGGAGGAATTTGGAATTTGGAATTAGGAAGGAAGTGTCTATCCATTCATGATGAGATGAGATAACTTAGTTGCAAGTTTCCAAACTTCCAAGTTCAATGTTTGTGCACCCCAATTCTCGTGGGCTGCTGATCACTTGCCATTTGGTGCACCGGTAGTGGTAGTAGGTTTAGCTTATTAGTTCCAGCAAGTTTCTCAACGACGAGTAGCACTTAACTTAGTTCAATCTGAGCCAGTTTTCGCTATAGAAATACCAACTCCGAAGTTGGTGAAGCAGAGAAGGACGTTTTTAGTCTCAGAGGTGGCTATGGAGGAAGGACAGAGGCATTGGTGCCGAAGGTTGCAGTAAGAGTGAGGATTGCAATAAAAATGCTACATTGCCATATCTGCCACGCTCCAACTACTCTGAGAGATCCTCCAGAATCCTCAAACCAAGCCAGCCAGCCAGAGAGACAGACAGAAATACAGACAAAGGAAGAGAGAAGGGAAAGAGAGAGAGAGAAAGAGAACTCAGAGAGTCATAGGTTTGGTGAATTATTGACGTTCTCTGACACTTGACAAACCAAATCAGTGTCAGAGTGGCATCGGGAGATTGAATTTGGGAGGTTCATTTGTGCAGCAGATTCCTCCCTCCACCTCCACAGGCAGAGCGATCAGGCAGGGTGTTGGGTGTTGGGTGTTGCGGCAATGCTCTCTAAAGGCAGGGATAAGTTTAGTACTCATGGAAATAATACTTTAATGTTGTTGACAGGGATGCAACTACCGAGGCTCCGAAGCAGAGAGGGGTAGTCACATTCTGAGTGATCGGCTACTCGTACTAGCTACCTTAGTGGTACACTAATATTATTACTTTCTGGAGGAGTAGAGTTGGAACTTGGTAGCATTGGTTCCATCGGCAGGAACAAATACATAGATACATAGATAGATAGAAACGAAGATGGTGGCAGAGGATGTGAAAGTGGGATCGACCGTGAAGGGCTGCAAGATGATTGCAGGTCGCAAGCTTTTAGTTGGCATGAAGCTCACTACATCTTGCAGAGAAATGCTCACCTGGACCATCGCCAAGCTCGCTCAGCCTGGAGATCACATTCTCGCTGTTCATGTCTCCTCGCTTCCTTCCTCGCAATCAGGTAGGTTCCAAGTAAACCAAAACCTACCAAACCTCATTCACACCTTTTTTCTTTACGAGTTCTTCTTCACAACTTATTATACATATCATATCTTCTTGCTTGATCTCCCTCTCTCTCTCTCCGAGCCCTCCCTCCCCCCTCTGTTCGAGCTGGTTTCACTGTCTCCATAACCTACCCCTACCTTCATACATTGAGGTTGTGGTCTCTTCTACTGGCTAATTCTTCCCAAACTTCACGAACAATCTTTGTCCTTGATTTTTGCGAAGTTCTGAGACCGCCCGCAAGTTATGTTCTTTTGATCTGCATCTCTCCCTCTCCCTCTCTCTCCCTCTCCCTCTCTCTCCCTCCTCTGTTGAATTTCTTCTACCGCCTAATTCTTCCAAAACTTCACGAAAATTCTTCGTCCTCTCACTTTTGCCAAGTTCTGCAATCCTCACCCTCAAGCTATGTGCTTTTGATCTACATCTCTCACCGAGCCCTCCTGTATTCGAGTTTCTTCACTATCTCCACCTACCCGTACCCTCATACAAAGATATCACTCTCTTCTACTGTCTAATTCTTCCCAAATCTTCCGAAAACTCTCACTATTGCCAGAATCAGCATCTCCGAAGTGGTGATCACGAAGCTGTTTCTCTCTCTCTCTCTCTCCACTTCCTGTGGAAGTTGGTGCAATATTTTTCGAGAGCTTCTTTCATCTCCACCCTATCATCTCAAGTTCCCAAAAAATGGCAAAAAGGGGATGGAAGCATCATGTATGGTAGAGGAGCCTTTGATCTTTTCAGTAGGCGAGGGTGAGAGAGACAAGAAAGTGACCCATACATACATACATACATAGATAGATACATAACCCAGCACCACCATGAGACCTGCCGAGTCCGTTACAACGGTACAACAGCCCTGCGATCTGCGCGTGTGTGTCCATTCCGTGGGACCTCATGACTTTGCTCACTTATAGCTCCTCATCGGACAAGCTTTAGGGGGACCCCACGGGCAGCATGATTGGCACCATGTGCATATTCTCTCCTCGCCCTCGGGAGTCGTGTTGAAGGGGTCAAACGGTTTCTCCCATCTCACTTTTTTTGTTGCCTTTTCTTCCGGCTCACCCTTCTTCACCTGACACATACCATGAATCATCATCACCATCACCATTCACCATCATCATCTCTCTCACATGTCCCTTTGTTTGCTTCTCCATCAACATTTCTGGTGGTTGTGCTGCTATTGCTGCTGCTTCTGGAACCGTTCCATCCATCAATGCTCACCAACTTAAAGTTAGAAGACCTGTGCACACGAAGTCCATTCTCCACAAGATATCTCTGCCTGTCTGTTTTTCTTATCCTTTTCTTGCCTGGCCTGCCAAATCCTTCTTGTTATATCTTTCTTTCTTTCTTCCCCGCTAGTTTATACACAAATGTTTGTGAAGAATCTTCCTGTCCTGCAAGGAAGAAGAGTTTAGCACGTCTCTCTCTCTCAACTCTCTGTCCAAGTGTCCAATTCCTCTCAAAGTCTTCATATGTAGTGTTAGCCTTTGATGCTCATAACTCCACTTTTCCACCCAAGTGTGATCCAGTACTTGAGAGAGGTGCTGGATCACACTTTTCAATTCTTGCAATCCAAATATTGTGATTGACTTGGTGATCCCCATGATGTCCGTGATCAATCTGTGGAGGATTCTTAGTGAGATTCTTTGGAGTTCCAAAGCTGATGACGTTCTTTTGCATGTGTGGTGGTTGTTGCAAATAGGGGAAACTGACAAGGAGCAAGAGACACATATTAAGCAGCTGGCCAGCACCTTGCGTTGTGTTCTCTCTGTCTATGAAAGCCTTTGTAGTCTGAAACAAGTAAGTGGGATTCATCTTCAAGTCTATGTAACTAAATCTACATGATGAGAGTGAGTTTGCTTATGTGAAGAACTGCAGGATGCATCATCCTTGATGTGATCTCTTTTTGAACCTCATCTTCATCTCGGAGAAGTGACACCTTTCTCATTTGCTTCCTTCCTGCATAGGTAGCAATTTATCCGAACTATTTATACCTCAATCGATGTCTAATGGAAAGGAAGGGCCTTGCTTGAATTGGATGTTGCGTGTCTTCTAACTTTTGAAGTTCTTCCATGGGGAAAACAGATCAAGTTACAAGTGGAGATTGTGAAGGGCGTGAAGGTGAAGAAAACGCTGGTGGAGGTTGCAAAGACTTATGATGCCTCCAAGCTTGTTGTGGGCACCAGTGACAAGCACTTCTCTGTGGGGTCAGTTGGCAGTTTCTCATTTCTCCCCATTGTATGTGAGTTTGGTTTTTTTCCACTTCGGTGAAATCCCCATACTGTCTTTTGAGGTAATTCTTATATGGATGTATGCGACAGAGGGCCTGCAGCACTTGGAAAGTATTGCTTGAAGCGGCTGCCATCCACTTGCACTGTGGTCATCCTTGAGCAAGGAGAAATAATATTCGACAAAAAGGGAACTCTTGGTGACGACATGGCGAGTAATGCTCTTAAACATCCTTGGGTCATCACACAAGAATAATGTGTTTGAAATTCTGCTTTCATCGCATTGAGCTGTAAACAAAATTCAAGACAACAGTTCCCATGTGCACTGTGTGACTACATTAGAGTTATCCTCTAACCTGAAATGACTTTTGGTCAGAGTTGGTGGGTTTGCATACAACACCTTCTATGTTTGGTAAGTTTTTGGTGCGTGCTTGTTGGAGGTAGTGTGGAGGTTTGAGTGAAGAACAACATACTATATAGGTTCATTGAGGGTTAAACTCATTTTAGCATGCCAAGAGGTGCTAAAATGAGGTTGGCCCTCAATAAACTGATATAGGTTGCTCTATTTTCAAATTCAAACGCTAGCTCTGTGCATGCACTATCACGAGTGGAAACAACTTATTGATATTGTATGCAAAACAACCAGTGAAAAATCTTAGGGGACCAACTCCCAATGAGAAATCCCATCAAGTTAAAGGAGAACTCTATTTTGCTCCACCATTTTTCCCCTTCACCTCCTGCAGTAATGTGTGATCTGAGACCACTTTTTTTTCATGTTCAGGGATGGGAATGCTCAAAGTTCTACGGAGCATAAGGAGTATAGGAAGGAGCAAGAAGGTGGCAAGTGGTGGATCAGAAGAACCAGATGACGATCCAGCACGACCAAGTGTAACCTTACAACTCACAATATCTGAGAGAATTCAAGATCAACAACAAACAAAAGGATGCATGGACCAGTCAAGCTTTGATCTCGACCAAAGCTTTGGCTCATGCTCATCCATCATTCATGAAGAGTGTTTCAGTTCACCAATAAGTGTTCTTCCTTCTTCGGAAAGGCGTAACAGCACATCAGGATTTGAGGCACTTCGAATGTCATTTTCTAAACGGCGTGCACAAGGACTTCGAACAGGTGGAACTGCCAGAGTTTTTAGTTCAGATTCAGTAGGAGTTCATCATCAGAGAACAGATATGTTTCTTCTTGGCCATGACAGAACTGATGCAGACTCAGTTACTTCACCTGAAAGCACTCTCGATTCTTCTTCTATCAGGTCTACAAGAAAAAATAATACTGAATTGCCAAGAACATCATCATCCGATGATGGTCTTGTTCCAGGATGGCCCCTTCTTAACCACACAATTGGATTTGACAAGACGAAAAAATCATCAGCCCCTAGTTTAGATCGGAACCTGTCAGTTGTGAAGTGGGCTTTGCAATTACCAGAGCGTGGGGGCCACAAACCGCCGTTGTCACCAAACTCCTTCACAAAGGACCCTTTCAATGGCGAGCATTTCAGACATCATAGTACAGGTCACGGTTTGACATTAGCACAACGGGTGGATTGCCTCTGTTTGGATCGACCATGCACTTCATTTGCATATGAGGAGCTCAAGTATGCAACATCGAGTTTCTCACCAAGTAAGTGGGGCCATCTTATCTTCACTAATTGATTGGGTTTTATATGCATTCGTCAAGAATACTAGAGTTATCCTCAAACTCAACATGGCTTTTGGTCAGGAGTTGGTTGTTTTGCTTACAACACCTTTCCGTGTTCGGTATGTTTTTGGCATATGCTTGGAGGTAGCAGAGTGAAGGTTTGAGTGAAGAACATTCTATACCAGTTCATTGAGGGTCAAACTCAATTTGGCATGCAAAGATGTGCTAAAGTTAATTTTGGACCCTCAATGAACCCAAATAGGTTGTTCTTCATTCAAATTCAAACACTTCCCTCCAAGCTTGCACCATCACAAGTGGAAAAAAATTTATGATTATGTATGCAAAAAAACCAATGAAAAATCATAGGGGACAAACTCCTGTCAAAAGGTCACATTGAGTTAAAGGATAACTAGACTATTGCTTTGCAAATGTGGGTGAGTAAATATGAAACTCCAATCTGATTTATTTTTCTGCACAGGTAATGTGGTGGGGCGTGGAGGTGGAAGTGAAGTCTTCAGAGGGGAAATGTATGATGGGAGGTTGGTGGCAGTGAAACGCTTAAACCAGGGTCCACAAGCCGAGGAAGAGCTTTTAACTGATATTGAAATCAACACTTCACTATCGCATATTCATATCGTATCCCTGCTTGGCTACTGTGTCGATTCCTCCCACTTAATTCTCGTCTATGATTTCTTGCCTGAAGGAAACCTGGAAGATCATCTCCATGGTAAGCACCCGAAATTTCTCAACGTTGGTCCAAAATGGACCATTTTTGTGAAATTCTTTTAAGGTTTTGCGACCAAAATATATGTAGGCTGTAATTGCTGATGAGCTGATATGCATGGACACTACAGCAACAGGAAAGGAGGCACCAGTCCTACAATGGGAAGTGCGGTACAAAGTGGCAGTTGGTGTTGCGAAAGCTCTGGACCATCTTCACGACGGCTGCCTCCGGCCAGTGATTCATAGAGATGTCAAGGCTTCTAACATACTTTTAACAGCCACCTTTGAATCTCAGTTATCGGATTTTGGGCTTGCAAAGTGGGCTCCAAGATCAGCTTCACATATCAAGTGCAACGACGTTGTTGGCACGTTTGGGTAATTACATCATGTTCCATTCTTTACAGATGATTAAGTACGTAGTTCCTTTTTAACAGTTCTCTTCAAGTTTAATTCTAATTTTCCAGTTGAGTATGACTTTAGGTTTTTTGGTGTGCTCATTGAATTTGATCTGTTCTTCCAGATATTTGGCACCAGAGTACTTCATGTATGGAAGAGTCAGCTACAAAACCGATGTATATGCATTTGGCATAGTGCTACTTGAACTTATCACTGGCCGAAAACCGATAGACACTACGAAACCCAAGGGCCAAGAAAACCTTGTCAATTGGGTATGCATCTCTCCTCGTTCTTGTAACCTGACTCGAATACTTCTTTAAAAAGTGCCCAGTTTCCTTTAAATGTACATTTACAAGCAGATTGTGTGAAAATCTGACCTTACCTTATGCAAATTGAAAACAGGCGAGGCCTCTGTTGGAGAAAAGGGATTTGGACAAGTTGTTGGATCCACGACTTGAAGGTGATTACAATGTGGATGAGATGAACTGTATGATACTTGCAGCGGCTCTGTGCGTTCGACAATCTGCTCATCATAGACCAAGAATGAGTCGGGTATGTATTTGCACGGCCTGATTGACCAACGTTGTCTACCAACAGAGTCATACCGCAGACCTTGCAGGAATTGCAGATAGATAATAGTGTTATCCTTCAACTCAAAGGGACTTTTCGTGGGGGATTTGGTTGTTTTGCATAAAACACTTGCCATGTTTGGTGCATGCTTGTTGAATGGAGAACATTGTATATTGGTTCATTGAGGATCAAACTCACTTGGCATGCAATCAATAGGTGTTAAATTGAGTTTGGCCCTCAATGAACCTCACAAAATAGGTTGCTCTTCATTCAAATTTTTACTCTACCTCCAAGCATGCACTGTCACAAATGAAAATAATTTATCGATATTGCATGCAAAACAACCAATACAAAATCGGAAGGGACCAACTCCTGATGGAAAGTCCATTGATAACTCTACTGCCTTCTTGTTTGTCAAAATGAGCTCTAAAGTGAAATAAAGATTTTGCTGGATTTTCTTGTACAGATACTTCGATTGCTCTGTGGTGACCATGGCGAGAGTCCAAGCATTTCTGGGATGCATGAAGATACCGTGTCCATGGACCTTGAAGAGGAGGAAGATAGCAGTGTCGATGGGACGACGAGTCCGAAAACATCCGAGGAAGGTGAGACTGACTTTCAGACACACTTGGCCCTTGCAATGCTTGGAGTGGACGGTGACACGACGTCGCAAGGGAGTGTTGAAGATCATTGCAGTGTAGACTTGCAACATTCGAGTAAGTACCTTGAAGAGTATCTGGAGGGACGGTTCAGTCGATCAACCAGTTTCAATGACTAATTTTAGGTTTCAGAGATGCACATGAATCACTCTGTTGATTACTTAGTTTGTAAGGTAAATGTCTAGTGTAACATATAGGCCAACTTCCTTGGCGAATTCTTTGTTTGCCTGAACTCGAGAAATAGCTCTTTTCCGCCGTCTTTGATTCAACAGAGGTCAGAGAAGGAGCGGGAGCTGAATATACAGGCTATCCTTTCAGGAAAACATTTCTTTTTTCTTTTTCTTTTTTTTGTACAATAATGTTCAGGGCTTCGATTAAGCCCTGAGGATTAAAATAGGTGCTTCTGAGTTAGGATTGTCATTCCAGACAGGGTTGACGTTGAAGTATTTTTGTATTAGTGTACTACAAATTGAAAAGTGCGCCACATAAGCCAGAAAATACCAACAGGATTTTATTTGTTGAAATATCCTGCTTGGGAATTGATGTTAGAACATTCAACTGATGCCATTGAGCTCATCTGTTCCATTGTATCCATAGTTTTTGTACTCTGTTTCGACACTGAAAAGTTTTGTAATACATTCACAGTTTTCAAGGTTCAAGCTGCACAGACAATGTATCTGTCACTCTGGTTGTGAAACTCTTGTCTAATGCGCTGGAAAATTTCTGTGCGATGTACCTGGCAGATTTAAAATTTCTCATCATATTAGACTTCATTTGAATGTGATTTTAAAACAAGTAAGGCAGCATCTTTAGGACTGTTGGGTCGGGCTTTTTCTTCTGCAAGAGTACACTTCAATTCCCGAGGCTTCTGAAAACTTTCACTGTTTAGACATAGATTCGGTCCACTGTCTGTAAAGGTCAATGGCATGGCAGGGACATGGCATGGCGGCAGTGCACTATATTGACAAAGTTTCGTTACAAAACAGTAGAACAACATCAAAAAACTGAGCTGCCAGGTCTATAAACGTCGGTATCTAGACAAACTCAACGTATAGTGTGTAAGATTACATTAGCCACATGGTTTCAATGCACAGATCCAAATGCTACACTTGCAGTGATTGTGAGAAGATGACACGTGGTAGACCTTGATATCCTTGAAGAGAATAACGCAGCCGGTCCTTCCTCCATAGATATGATACAGTGCTAAGTAGCATATGTGAAAAATTCAAGACTAACAATCGAGGAAATACTGAATAGGTATACATTTAAACTTGCGCAACATGTGAGGTCCTCGGAAACGACGATGTTGTTATAGCCTCCCATTGACGCTGACCTATTTGTGAACCTAACATTTATCGGACATTGGAGCAACATGAGTCATGAGCTGCCAATTGAGGCACCTCAAATGGTGTGCGAAGATGCAATGCGAAGTGGTCTCGCATCACAATCAAAGTTACAGTCAATTAAAGTTAAAGTTAATTGTTGCGTATGAGCGTAGTTCTCAACCATCCAAATTTAAATACTTATCCCTTGTTGGTATGTGGTTTATTCATCTCAAAGTGGGTCTTGACTTAATACTTTGGGAGTGTTTGAAGCTAAGTTTGATGTCATATTGAATAAGAGAGAGTCATTTTCTTTAGATGAATGATTACATGATGTTCACATGTAATGATTCCCCTTGGCCTTCTCAAAAGGGTGTATGTGGTAGAAGGCAATGGACAATAACAATACCACATAGGGAACCAAAAAAGGGTCCGCTCAAAACAAACCTGTAGTGGACCTTCCACACAATGATTCGTCATTAATTTGGAATGAATGAAGTGTAAGTAACACAATTCAACACTTCACCCTTGCTACTAGAGGTAGAGTGGTGTGAGCCGGAGCTTTTCAATGGGTGTTGTACCATAAGGGCACCCTAAGTGCCCCATGAGAACCATGATTTTTTGTGGAGCTAGTGGTGGCCACTATAGCGGTTCGCAAATCGGGTTTTCCTACACTCAAAGACTCCACACGCCGTGAAGGACTTGTGGGTAGTCGCTCCACTCGGGTGGTGTTGCTAATTTCTCTACTCGGAGATGGACTTCTTTTTGAATTCAAGAAAACCGTCTTGGCCTTCCACGGCCAACTTTCGTATAATTTGTCAATTTGCTCAACACGGTACCTTGCTTTGTTGATGTAGTCGCTATTTGTCCTTGATTTAGACTTCAAGGATTTGACTAATGTTGGGATGGGTGTGGCGTTCTTGCTTTGGAACAAGGGACGCCTCTTGATCATGAAATGTTCGTGGCTCCTTGGCGTTCGGGGAGAAAATTTAGCCATGTGGGCCATGGATGCCGGGAGGCTATACCCTTGGATTGTGAAAAACGCATTATTGCGGACGAGCTCGGGGAGTCTGCCATGGTAGCGGCGGGTGACCGTCAACTTGTTCGGCTTCTCAATTGCCTCAACGACCTGCTTGAGAGGTTGTTGGTTGACACAAATCTTGAGTTGATTTCGGATAACAAGTTCATGTGGTTGAGGAGCCGGTAATAGGGACTTGCACTCGATGAAAGGCTTTGTAGGTGGTTCCCAATGAAGCAAGAAATCAGATGACGGGCTCGGGATAGATGATGACTTTGCGTTAATCTTGTGTACCGGCGGCAATTTCAATGTCATGATTTGTTTTCTGACATTTTTGCTTGGCTTCTTTGCCATCAACTGCCCTGCGACAAAATCCCCAACATGTCAATGGAAATAGGAGGTTGGTGTTTGATGGAAACTTAATACCGGTACACTGCACGGATCGCATGAATGAAGAAAGAAAATTTAATTGTCACAAAGAAAAATTCTTTGATTCATTGAGTGCAACACATGCTTAAGTTTAACCAATATATTTATATTTAAAAAATATATATATATCAATGTAAGTGACAGTGCATTGGTTGTGTTTATTTCTCAAGGATGTGTTGCAAAGCATTGACAGCCCGAGAACAAAAATAAAGCTCTTGATGAAACTTGTAAATGCACAATCATTCCAATGACATTGTAGTTGTGTGGATCCATAGAGTTAGTTGTTTAACTCTTTTATAGCTATTGATCTATCAAGTATACAGTAAGAGCGTTTTATAATGAGACATTCCATGGTAATTTTCTTCAAAATGAATTCACATCTATCAATCAAAGGTAATAGATTAATTACCTCTTTCTTTGCAACAAGCATTTGTCACAGATTGGCGCCCGTGAACCCTAAATGAGTTGCTACCTTCTTTTTGAACATTCACATGTCGCATGGATCTTCTTGAGTGAAGTCTCAAACCTTCAAGTTTGCCTCTAACCTGAAGACTTTTAGGTTTAGTTGGTTGTGGTTCTTTGGACAAACATTCATGGTTGAGACTATGTTCTTGTTGATGTGCTGCTACTTGCTCCAACAATAATTGTTCCTCACCTTGCCCTAGCATGAGAAGCATGTCACTATCGGTTTTCCATATCCGCTCTATGGGCACTGCATCGTGAAGACTCTCTTTGTCATCCAAGACCGCATCACTTTCCCTTCGTTGGCTCAAGTCCAAAAGGATAGCTTCATGTGAAGCCCCAAAACAACCTGCCCAAGGAGGTCATTCATATAGTTTTAAAGATTTACATGCATTTGAATAAAAGATGCAGATCACCTAAGATTTATGTCCAATATTCAAAAATCAAATATGTTATTATTTTCATATTCATAGGGTGTCCTGACTTAAGCATGTGACACACAAAATGGAATAAGTGTGATCCTTGTGAAACAACCTGTTTGATTCCAATGCTCAACTTTCTCTTGCACTGTCATCTCCGTCATGCTATCAAAGTCTTGAGTTGAAATTGACCCCAATGGTGTGCCAACACGCTCATGCATGCAACCAAGTTGTTGAGGATGATCAGATATTGTTTGTCTTTGCTCTAGACGTGACCAATCTGTTGGCCATTTTTCTTGTTTGTGCTCCTCTCTCAAGCTCTTGGGTGAATTGATATTGGCTCGAGTACTGCCGTCCACCTATAAAGTGCAAAACCTTCATGTGAATGAAGTTAAGTTGACACACCTACAAGTGGTTCAATATGAAAAGAAACAAAATCACAAAAAGTTTTCTTATGCATGTTGGATTTTAATTAATAGGCCTTGTGGAAGGAATGTGCCGCTAAGTTGATAGATTTTAATTTTAGGATTTGTTACACCACCTCTTTTTCTCGAGTGCGCTCTGAGAGCAACACATTAGTTGTCAAATCGTTCAAAGCAGAATAAGTTTTGGCACTTGTAGTAAGGGCTGCTAAAGCAACGGCACGTGCACTGCGTTGAGCTCTTTTGCGCAATTCTTGTGTCGCCCTAAGTCTTCGTTTCTCTTCTTCTTCTTTTGCAAGTTGCTCTTGTTTGCGGTCCTCACGCACCTTAGCAATTGTATCCTTCACCTTCATGTCAAATGAGTGCTTGAAGGCCGATTCGGACCCCGCTAAGAGGATGTCGTACAACTCTTGTGTCTTCCTATCATCATTCGGGTAAATACGGTCATACTTCCCCATGTTCTTCGCCTCATGCTCCTCAAAGTCGTGGTTGAGATGGAACACCACGTGTCGGTGATTTGGGAGCTTTGTCTTTGGTTTTTCGTGAGGAGAATTGCGTCCATATAATCTATTACGTGCACCTTTCCTATCCTGCATCCATTCTTGCAATTACAAGTTGCTCGATTGTTGATTGGGCAATTATGACATGTAAAATGAGGTATTGATTAATTCAATTTCAAGTAATTAGCTTCAATACTTTAAGTTGGATGCATCAAATGCATTGTGGCAAAACTGCAATTTAGCAAACATATCCAATGTTTCTTAGGCTAGTTGCATTTCAAAATTATATATCACAATAGGAAGAACAAATTAGGGTAAATATCCAAATGCAAGCAACAATAATAGTAAAATATGGAAATTGAGAGTAGGAAGAGGTTTTGCCATAGCGAATTTATGTTGAAGTTGTAAAATTGAGTTGCTTTCTATTCGGGCACAAAAACGATAGCTCAAGGAAGGGGTAATGTTAGCAAAAAGAACTTTCTAGATTCATTCATTATTTAGCACATGTACCCCATTACTCACACTAGGGAACATTGGGTGGTACCAAAGGGACTATTGGGCAAATGTATCTTGCTATTTAATGATGGTTGATTTTTTATTATATTATATTCCACTATCATTCAAAAAAAATTTACTTTAACTCACATTTACAAGTCATTTCCACTACAACAAAGATTTAGGTATTTTATATATATATATATATATATATATATTTAAAAACATTGGTGGGTGATCAATATTGGTTGGATGTTCATTGCATTACAATCTTTGTGATTTGGGTGTAGTGTTTGGCTTGCATGTGGCTTACGGATAATATGTTCTAAGCTGACGTAGCTATTAGTTGAGGGGTTGGAATATGTGGGTTGTTTGGCACCCATATATGGTTTCACTAAAATTACACTAGTGATATATCCTTGGGTGAGTTCCTCCACATTGAAGACCCGTGACACAACTTGCATGAAGTAAACCTAAAACTTTGCAATAATACAATTGCTATAGTGAGACTTGAGAGGTAACCCTAAAATCTTGACATTATCGGAGCCCTTGTGCACCAAACATAGTTTGTTCAATGTGCAATATTGACAAGTATTACACACAAACATAAGAATTTGTTACAACCATGAATTTTTGAGCTAAAATTACTTGTGTTCTCAACTTTGAATATCCAGAAGGATCCATGCGCACAAGCTTTAGTGTATCGGTGATGAGACTCTCCTTTACTTTAAGGTCCAAAGGTGTATCAATCGAGAAAGATGGTGAGTGATTCACCTATACATGCATCGAAATTTGCCATGGTCAATCAAATAATATTTGCATCTTAGAAGGGCATTTGCGATAAATTAACACCATTCAGAATTGAAGTTTAATATTGCTTTTTGGAACACTTCAACTAGACTCATGATATACATCATGAAATTTATGCAATTAGCAAGCATACATGTGCATCAAAAATTGACGATGTTATTTTTAAGATGAATATTATCTTATAAAACTTTAAACTAACACTACCAGTTCTAATCAAAGTGGCTACATACATTAGTTAGTTAAGAATATTTTTATTTTTTGAAACCAATTATATTTACTGACATTTATGAACATCTACATCAAGGGAAAAAAATCAATCATTACAAGATGGGATATGTGAAGAAATTATGGTGTCAAAGAGGTGTGATACCTCCAATAGCCATGGGGTGCATTTGTTATCAATCAACACATCCATCCCTAGGAGCTCAAAGCATGCTTGACCTTGATCATCTTCACCAAGGTAAGTTTTATAATTATGTTGGAGGAGGGGCACAATGGGTATGATAGTCATCACGGCAATTTGACTGATTTTTTGGTGCAATTTTGCTACATCAAACCCTCGAATTGATAAAGCTTTGAATAACGAAGTCAAGGTCCATTTGTGGCCTTGGTTAGTTTGATTTGCATTTGTGTTAAAGTGAAAGTTGGAGTTGTATTTGTTGAGGGCATAATTTGTCAAGTGCATACAACTTGTTGACAAATTCCCTGGTCCAGGCTTTTGGTACCTCTCAGTGCAGAATCGTGCAATCCCCTCTCTATACAAACATCACATTGTATATCAAATAATGTTTATGTTCATGCTAGTATTAATTTTCACATACATGTTCATATTTATCCATCCAAATCTGAAGAATAAAATAAGCTTATGTACACTACCTGGATGCACTATCAAACTGAATCTATTCCAAATTAGACAAAGACCATATAAGAAGAATGATGATAGTGTATCTAGGCTACACTACATATGCACTTGTAAACCTAACATAGTTAGGCTTGAGGAGGTATTTTCTTTTCAACATTGATGACTCAATGTCTTTGTGGCATTTAGATTTATTCAAGTTCCGAACCAAAGTTATTATTTGCTCATTATTCTATACCCACTCATCAATTAAATTGTTGATCAAACTTGGATGCATGTGCATTAAGGATGTCTTTCTTTGGTTATACGAGTATGATGAGTTTGTTCTCAATATCATTTGTTATAGGGGGATTCAATTGACATAAGATCATTGCATCTTGTTCAAGTCTATGTTCGAGAGCAATAACTCCTTTTGGAAACATCCAAATCAAGGTGGCATTCTATGAAGTTTATGCCTCAAAAGCAATATTCAATATAAGTTAATATTTTAAATTCACTTGCAATTGGATATTCATGTTTGCTACAGAGGCTCTACAGAGGGGTAATTTCAAAAGTCAGGAAGAGTCTTTGTGTGAAGAGATATTCCAAGATTCTCAATCACAATTCTCTTCATATCATGTTTCATTTGTTCTTTCTTTCTTTTTTCTTTTTTTTCTGATGGGGATGTACAAATTCATGCACAAGGAACTAAGGTAAGAGTTGGAGCCATCATGTACATTGTTTGACTTGTGAAATCCTCTCCAAGTGCATTTTTTTGTGTGAAGGCATTGAAGCAAATGAACACCAAGGATAGACCAAAAGTAAAACCTGTAGAGATAAAGGCGAAGGGGATCACATGAGAGGATAAGTACATATATGCGAAGGTCAAATTTGTAGCCATTAAGCAGCATTGGGCTTGCCAAGTACTTTTGGGCCAATAAATTGGACCCTGGATACCCGTCGATTGCATTCCGAATATCTGCAGCACTTTGGGCTAACACCACTCCTCTACCCTACACACAAAACCCACAAAAATCTCAACTTCAACAAGACATAATTACTCACAACATCATTCTTAAAAATAATGTAGATGTCAATTTCATGAGGAAAGATGCATAAATTAAGAGCTCCTATGTAATTCATTTGCATGCTAATGATTTTTCAATGACCGGACTTAATTGTCAAATTACATCGAACACAAGAATGATCAAGATGTCCAACTGAGTTCAATTGGAGCAGACCTGGCTACCATTATCGGGCTTGAGAATATACGTCCTCACTTTGCTAGTGCTCAAGCATCCAAGCAAATCAGACAATTGGTTGGGTAGAATAAATGCTCGCGGATAGAACTTATAATGAGTTGGAAACAACCTGCCAAATCAATGTGCAATATCAATGTGCAATAATAGTTTATCACAAATACTAGAATAAACTTTGGGTGTAAGCAAAGTGAAACAACCTACATCTACTTATTTTCTTTTTATGTAGTTTGACACCAAAATTTATATTAAAAACCTTAATTTAGTCTAGTGAACCATAATGTAAAATCAATTATCAAAAATCAAAATTTCACCCATGTGATAGTCATTGAAGAATATAAGGGAAACATAATCTATTTATGAGTAGGAATGAAGGAGGATGTCTATGTCAAAGGTTAATGAGCATACTTGTGCATTGTCGAGAGACTACGAAATAAGGATTTTTTCCTACATATTGCAAGCATTCCATAAAAATGATTGATTTTTTGTCCTTTTTTCATAGTCATCAATCTTTCAGCACCAACCGACAAGTCTGCATGGTGCACAAAAGACATTGCGTGCATATCAACAACCAAGTTTATCGATAACAGAGCTTGATTAGACATTCCACATCAACTACTTACAAACTAACTTTTCTTTCTTAATAGTTATAATGTAGATGACACTTGCTACCAATAACACAAAGACATTTCCTTGATATTTAATCATTTTTCTTAATGCTCAATATGTGCCATACCAGTCCAAATGAGGTGGCATCTCTTATCATCCTCGCCACCTTCATCCCATCCATTTTTGCGGAGAACAATTCGGAGAACCTCATACTTGCAATTGGAGAGATCAACCACAGGAACATCTTTTCTAACCTTTTTCTTAGAATATGAAGAACCTAACCTCTTTTGTGCTACTTTCTGCAAGTCCACATGCACTTCACAACTAGCACACATCATCAACATTCTTGGCATGATTCAATGCAACAATGCTTTAGCAAAAAAAACTAAAACCTCCACCGAACCAAATTCATTTGTTTAAAACCATTTATACAATGAAGTCATCACAAAGAGGTCAAGTTCATAAATTTTTGGAACAATATATGCAACATATGAACAAGGTGGAGCACTAAAACCATTAACCCCTACAAGGATGGACATGCCTACAAAGAGCAAATGAAAATCCATTTTTTCTTGTGTATGTTGTTTCCTTTCCAAAAATGTGGCATTATTTTTGTAACTCCCTATCAACAACAAGGAGGCACAAAACACTTTTTCTTCACATTAGTCTTTGTAAAACCGTGTTTGATCTAATGATTCATGAAATTGACTTGTTAAAATGATGATAACATTAAAAATAAAATAAAATAATACAATGTTAGATTCTTGAAGAAGCAAGGATGAATGGAGAGTTTCTTTGCTTTCATGCAATCATCACCTTTCAACAATGGACACAAATTACATATGCTTGACATGGGTTGATGTTGATGTATAGAGAGGCACCCCAAATGTCATGGTGGTACTTAACATGACACTGATAGAATCAAAATTCAGCACCTTAGAGTTAATATAATATCTACATTTAGAAATATCATACAACAATGGAAGACTTAGCCAAAAAACATGCATCAATCGACCCTCACCATAAAATTTGGGAAGGTATCCCCTTCAGGAATGAAGCCTAAGTTGGTTGCATTAAATTTCATGTTTTGCAGTATAACCACATCCTTCATCCACAACGATAACAAGTGGTGCTTCTCTACCAATTGTGACTTCCAAAGGTTCACATTTGGAGCCCTCATACCCTCGATAGATGCAAGTCGCCGCTTTTGCCTCTCCCTTTTCACCCTTCGCCTCCATTCTTTTTTGTGCCTCTCTTCTTCTTCTCTCTTACACACTTCCCTCACTTGCTCCGGAATCAACACCAACATTGACTTATATCTTCCCATTGTTCCTCACACTTTTGATATTCTTCTTTTGACAAGTTGTTTGGAAATACTATGTAACCCTAATATTTTGGCGGCTATGGGCCACACATTGAACGTTAATCTCCAATCTCTTCTCTTCTATTTTACAACATAAAATGCGATGTTCTTGTGGATAAGTATAACTCATATTCATAGACAAGACATCAATCAACCATGCCCACAAGTAAAATGTCTTTCTCTCTCACTTGGATTACCATTGTTTTCTCCTCTCACATTGTTTTATCTCATATTAGGTCAAATCACATTCTTGAATTTAAATATTACAATGACAATCGTTTGGACCCCATGGGTGTGTGATTATTTGTTGGAATACAACCCAAGCTCTTCTTTACATTATTAAGTACAACAACAAATGCGTTAGATTGTTCCAAGTCAATAGTGACGAGCTAAAACAATATGCAACCTCAGTTTCATTTGAGTATGATAGTGAAAAGCTGAAAATTTCCACAAACATTGTAGATAGATAAGAAGTATAAAAGAAATTTAATTCTTGAAAGGAGCTCGAGGTGGCAAGCATGAATGAAGAGCATTTTTGCATGTAGGCTATTGCCACCTTTTAGTGGAGGCCTCGTGACACACACTAACATAGCATTTATGACAATCTTCCAAGAAACCCACCTCAATGGCAGTTCTTCCTTTAAGTCTTGTGGATTTCTTTTTCTTCTTTAGCACCCCCTTGCATCCTTCAACCTTACATGCCATCTCTTCTCTTTGGATCTTTGCAACGTAAACTATGAGGAAAAATAAAGAAAAAAAATGAATCTTCTATGCTTTAACAAAACAAAATTTGTGCAACCTTGCAAAATTGAGTGATGAAACCTACTTCGTGGAGCTGGAATAATGACATTTAATCGCAAAACCGCCGGAAGTATGAGTGTGTAAGTAGAGAGTTGAAGAGACACAAACACATGTGTGATGAGATTGCAAGGGATTTTGAAGCAAGTCATTTCCATATTGCAAGGAGCATACAAATTTTACATGGCATACTTGGGGAGCCTCCTAGAAATGCTTAACTTGATGTGACAATGTTCACACATTGACTTTTGAGATGACAAGATACTTTGTTGTATGGAAGGGTTTTCAAATTTAAAGAAAAAATTACAAATAGATGTATATAATTTTTTAATTTAATTATCTTAAAAAAATGTATGTACTTCATATTTTAATCATTGCATAAAGTTGTATACGGTTCACTTCTTTGAGTGCCATCAAGTCTTTTCCACGTAGGATTCAATGACCAAAAAAATGGCATTTAAGACTAAATAAATTTTGACAGCTTGAAAGTTGTGATTATATGTCATGGCCAATTGTTAATCTAAATATTGTTAAAATTATACGCTTTTCTCTCATGGATTCTTATCTAAAGAGCTAAAAGACAAGGTCGGAGTTGTGTTATCCTTAGCAAAATACGTTTCCCAAAACCTCATAATAATCCAGCAGCTTACTCTATCTAAGTATGATGCAACCTTGATTCCTAAAGTTTCAACATAAATAGCACCTGGTTGACTATGTAGTTGGGGCCTTGGATTACTAAACCCCTCAAGCTCATAGGTTGGGCCGACCACCACTAACATCGTGGTATTTGGCCCACCATCTCCTCCGGTCTCGTCATTACTACTTTTGGTTTCCTTCCCAAACCCTAGAAAACTGTAAATTGTTTATAAATGATGGAGTTAAAGATCACATTTTTTTAGGTGTGCTCTCATATACCTATACCTAAGGACCTTAGTAATGGACTTAAACGAGAAATGAGTAAACTTAGTGAGGGTTGCAAATGTATAGATGTAATCTCTAAAGTGAAAGGGAAGTGATTTCCAACAATTTTTTTTTTGGGTGTAAATAATTTTGGAGCATTGAAAATTTTCATCTCAATTTTCAAAGAACACTCTTAGAGATTTGAGATTTAACCCTGTTGAGTTCACGTCAATTGAACTCCGTATGTTTAGGTTTCCTTTTTTTTTCCCTCATCCTTAACATACGCAGATGTTATTTAATTACTATTCTTCATCATGAACTTGTATTTAAACGATGAATAGTTAGGTGCCAATCTAAAAACAAACTTTATAAGACACATGTTTATCCAAATATCCATGCCATACCTTATAGAAGAAGAAGAAGAAAAACAAAAATTAAATTTAAAAAGACAAATTGGAGGATGCTAAGATGTGCCAAATTGTTGACATTGCTCTCTTGAAATCAATGAGATGCATTCTAACTCGTTCACAAGTGACCACTACATGATCCACACTTCTCCTATTCACGACACACTTAAAAAACAACAACCCGCATTTTTGAAATTATGATTCAATTAGGCCCCTCCACATTAGAGAGAGATGAAATCATGGGTTCGATCCTTCTTTGAAAGAGAATTATATTATGAGCTCGTGAGGTTCTTGTGGGTCAAAGCCTATTCAAAATGGTCAATGAAATCCTTTGGACCTCCTCTTGTCATCCAAACAACTTTGAGAATTTTTTTAGGATCTAACTTTAGGGTTTGTCCATGGGGCTCGCCATCCTATCCCGGTATGACAAGCTAGAAACTTTATTTTAATATGCCAACATCACTTTTCAAACATGTTGATTTGAACTTTTAAAAAAACTCTAACTTCATAATTATGCTCTTAAACTCATGTTTTAACCAACTCAACAGGAGCTCGATCCCAAGACTTTATGCATAACTCTATTAGACCAAAACAATCTCCCAAAGTCAACTACTTAACTAACTTGATACTCTCTCTGTCCCAAATTGATTGTCCTGCCCCCCGAAGTTTTCTATCCCAAAATGTTTGCATCTTTCAAAGACGCTGAGATCAATCAATTAGACCAAACTAATCTCCCAAAATTTGACTACTTAACCAACTTCATTCATTTCTCATCTTCCAAAGAGGTGGAGATCAACCAAATTAGACCGAACAATCTGCAAACACTCACCTGAGGTAAGTGGATCCATTCAAATCGTTCTCTTAAACAAACACTTATATTTGAGTGGCGTGTGGTTACGTGTGAATCTACAAATGGATACCAAAAGACATGTGCTTCAAAAGAGATTAGACTAAGAGCCCAAGATTTGTTGACCATTCTAGGTTTGATAATCAACGTAATTGGAGAGACCTATATGATTACTCAAGGAGAAAGAGAATCTCCACTTGGATAATGAACAAGATAATTCATAAGAGCTCAAAAAATTATGAGGAAAATGCTATGGTCATGATTTGGATTTGCTAATCATCTCACACTAGTTGTGTGATTTGTATCCTACTAAAGTGGATGGAGGGTGGGAAAAGGCCTAATTAAGGGCCAATCAAGGGAAATGGATCTTAAATGGTTAATTTTATTTATTTATTTGCTCATTTCTCCTAGGATATGAAACACGCCATGAGTACCAGATGGTTAGCAAATCCAAATCAAGATCGTAGCCACTTTCCTCATAATTTTAGAACACACATGAATATCTTATTCAATATCATAGTGAAGATTCTTGTGCTCACTAAACGATCATATAGGCTCCCCCGATCAGGTTGACTATGGAACCTAGAATGGTTACCATATTTGAGCATATAGTCCAACCTCTTTTAAACACATGTCTCTTTGGTATCTGTTCTCGGGGTCATGCCTAATCATATACCACTCAAATCTAGGTGTCCGATTAAGGGACGTATTCAAATTAGGTACATCTACCTTACCTTCACCAACTTGATTCATTCCACATCTTTGGAAGATGTTGAAATCAATCAATGAGTGCGGAACCTTATAAGGTTATCTCTAACTAAGAATGGGCCCCTTCAGGCACCAATAATTAATATCCCCCTTAACTTTAGACACTCATACATGCTATTCTAAAGTCCAAGCCCCCTCAAGTTCATGACATGGGTCCACCACCACCAGCCATGTGGACCCACCATTCCCACCTTCCTTTCCTTGCCAGCTTCCCCAAACCCTAAAATCCTTCATCCCGGCATCGCGAAACCCCAAGCTCACCATCGCCATCGCCAAGCCATCCGGTGAGCTCCTCCACGCTCGCAATTCTCCCTGACATACACTATTTATATTTATTTTATCAGGACCGCTTAATTCTTGGATAGTTATTTGGGAATTTGTGGACCTCGGATCCGTTGTGTGTGGTGCGAATTTTGGCTTGTTAGTCGTTGTTTTGATCGCCGTAGCCGCATTGTGAGTATGTCTTTCTTTTCTAATTTCCATCTGCTTAGGTACTGTTTTTGCGCAATTTTACTTTGGGAGTTCATTTCTGGGAGTTCTGTGCATTTTTGTAGACCTTTAGGTTGCGTCTGTGGTGCACATGGTGGTTTTTGGGTTGCAGCGGCCTATCTTTTGAACTCTTTGTAATTTTATAAAAGATTTTTCCTTGTGTGGATTTGGTGTAAATTTTGTTAGTGTGCTTTTGCGACCTTATTAAGAGTGATGGCTGCGGGCTGAGAATTGTGAAATTAATGCCAAGGAAGAGGAATTTCATGGACCTGAATCCGGACCGAATTTACTTTCTCTCACATGTTTTAAAAAAAGAAGATTTTGAGTTTGAAATTTTAGGAAGGATCGTAGTTACGTTTCACATTGTTGGTCAAGCTACTACCATGTAAACTGCAGGTTAGTTGCAAATTCCTTCTTTAAGAATGTGTAGCCATCTGCGGGTTATGTGGAGACCTAAATTTGGGGATGACTTGGCAGTTTAAACTAAATTTGGACTTCGACAAAAAATGTGGACACAGTTCTGATGTGATGCATTGGTACAGAATTGTAGATGAATCAGAAGGAAGGAAAGGAGAGAGTTTAATGGGGCTTGGTTGAGGCTTTTCGAAACACAAATTCGTGTTTTTAGAAGTCGAAAATCGACCATGGAGTGCCTGAGATGGACCTGGATGGCTGTGGCTCTGGTCCTCTGGAGCAGCACTTTGACGACTGCAAAGTTCAGTCCTCGCGTACCTCATCTACTCGAAACTGGTGAGACTTTTGGGCTCTCGCACTTCCTCATCACATCTGTGACTTCATTTTGCATCCTTGTTTTGTTGCTATGATTTTGTACCTCAGAATTACAAAGCTTGATGTTTTACTTCTTGGGTAAAGGGGTTGAGTGCTTGGAATTCGTGATGGAAGTCAAGACTCACAGATTGATACTAGAGTGAGGAGAAATTGTGTCTTTTGTTCTTTTTCTTTTTCACAGATAGTGAACATGATGATCCTATCTGGAGAATCGGGTGGTAGGTTATGTTTCCTGTAATTTAAGAGAATGTCGAAGCAGTTCATTAACTGAATCTTCTGGCAATGATTGGTTAGGTCAACTAACGTCCACTTGTGTCCAAAGGGGTTGTGAACTGCCAACAACTTTACATCATTGTGGGAGTTATTTTGTGCAGAGTGGAAGAATATGGATGACATTGAAAAGTTGCTGACAACCGCAGTGCATCTCCCATTGCACTCACAAAAAATGTTACTCAAAGAGATTGGAAATGTATATGCAAAGGTTGATGAGCATCGTTGCAATATCTTTGGAGGTCAGATGGCATGTGAACCTATCCCCTCAGACTCCGACTATGCAAAACATTGCACGGAGGCCAATGAGAAAGTGGATTGTGCATTCAAATTGGCAGCCACAGAACACATCTCCAAGGATCCTGAAAAACACTTTATGAGAACACTTGAAAAAGAAGGTAATACCAACTCTAATAGAATAATTTCCTGTTGTAGCAACATCATGAGTGACTTTGGAAAGCTACAGATGAGTGCTACACGTTTTAAGTTTATGATTTGTTTTCAATCTGGTTGTGATGTATTCGTACAGTAATGCAAATTTTTGGGAGTTTGGAGGCTTGTTGGGTGGCTGGCTTCTTCGTAAAGGACACAAGCAGTTGGGACAGAGATGAATTTTGTATGTGTATTTGGCAAAGTAGTTTAATTGATGTTGTTGGTTTATTTTACCAGGATTTGGTGAATGCCATGAATGCTACAAAAACATGCACCATTTCTGGTGTGCACAGACTGTACCCACATGTGGCACATTTGACAAGGTCATTGATGAAATTCTGGTAAATTTCGCAACACTCATTGCAATCTCTTGGATTATTTGGCATGAGGATGTAATACTATCCCTTTTTATTCTTTGAAGAAATATATCACATTAAAATATCAGGGCTACATTGAACTGATCCTTGAGAAGTGTGCTTTTTGAGAATCCAGTACACAGAATATCACCATTAGTGTGGGTTGATGTCACACGATTCCATATTCATGGATGATTAGTGCAGGTTTTATTGATACAATATTAATATTACTGATCTATTGGATTGGCTTTAACAATATAATATTTCTATAAAAATATAAATTCCACACCAAGTCGTTATTTACAATCACTGTGGCCCAGAGTGATGGCGATATTTGGTGTAGCAAGGTCTGGGTCATATTACATGAAACAGCTATGCAATTTATTCAAAAGGGCAGGTCAACTGCAGAAACTCATTTTGTCCTTTTGTGTCAATTTAGCCCCTGTTGGCAGCTGTTGCGGAACGAAAGGAGAAAGCATCATTGGCACTTCAGCAAGTGGTGCCTCGCATGCTGCAGGCAGCTAGTTTGGGTCTTCCTTGCAAGCAGATGTGTAATGCCATCACGGATACTTGTGGTTGTGGTGAAGCAGCCAATTTTGGAGAGGTAGGTGTTTATTTCTCTTGCATCTCTACGCTCTCTGGTAGTGTTCTGGGGTACTGGTTGCTGGATGGAATCCCCAGATGAAATGTTTAGTAATCAAGAATCCAACCCCTTAGATTTGAGTTCTTGCATTAGGAACATTCACTCTTGAGGAAGAATGATGAGAGTTATATGGAAATTCCACTCACAAATATAGCACTTCCATGAGCAATATTTTCAAATTGACATCCTTAATTTGTCAGACCAGCTTTTAATTGAGGTAAAACACTGTCCTCAAAATGTCTGCAGGTAATGGTATCTCTCCAAAGTGGCAAACATCGAGACATGTACAACACAAACATGTCACTGTCAACAGCCAAGGACATTTTTGGGAAAGTTTGGGACAAGCCTGTCTGTGATCTGTTTGCAGACAAGAATTTGCCAGGGTTCACTGGAGTATGCAACGTGCCAGAGTCCTCACCTCAATGCTCATGGTGCAAAGGTAATGCTGCAAGGCCACAGTTTGTTCACGAGCAGATAGTTGCTCAAATGGCCCGGAGCATTTCAGGTCTGATGCAAGTAAGTTTCCACTCCCTAACACTCCTGAATAACGAGTAACTGTTACTGCAGATAATAGAGTTATCCTCTAACTCAACATGTTGGTTGGGAGTTGGTTGTTTTGCATACAGCACCTTTTATGTTCAGTAAGTTTGCAGTGCATGCTTGAAGGCATTGTGGAGGTTTTACCGAAGAACATTCTATATTGGTTCATTGAGGTTCAAACTCATTTTGGCATGCCAAGAGGTGCTAAAACGAGTTTGGCCCTCATTGAAACAATACGGGTTGCTTCATACAAGTTTAAACACTACCTCCAAGCATGCGCCACGATTGGAAAGAAATATAATGTATGTAAAAAAACCAATAAAAAATCATAAGGGGCCAACTCCAGACGAAAAATCCCATTGATTTAAAGGATAACTTTAATATTTCAGGTAATATTCTAGTTATATTACTGTGCTGCCACAGGATCACACACAGATACCTCGTAAAAATCTGGAAGGTGACAAATGTTTCTCTGTGGTCTTGCAGGGTGGCTTGGAGGAGATCTTGGTGGCAGCAGGTGGCGAGAAAATGAAAGAAGGAACAGGCTGGAGCTGGATACAAAATGGGGAAAGTGGGAAAAAGAAGAGTGGAGGTCACACTGGCTTGTGGACTGTTCTCATCATCCTCATGTTCATTGCAACAGGTGCATTTGTTGCTGCCGTCAAGATTCACCGCGACCGCCAGAACCCATCTCAATACGTGGATCTCAATAGCATGGGTTACACTCCGCCCATTTTGTAAAACATATCAACAGGATGCTCTGTTTTTTCCTTCACTCCCCATTGTGAAATCAGGTAGATTGCAGTTTATACATACCTCTTTGTTTGGCAGGTTTTGCTAGATGCCATTTACAAAGCTCACTTGGCCTGTGATCGCTTGTTGTCAGATGTAGGATTTTCTTTAGACAGTAGTGGTAGAGCTAACAACATGCACAGGAATGCACTTCTAGATTGCCAAAAATCAATAATCATAAGTCTGTAAATATGACAAAAAAGTCTAGTAAAAAAGCCGTACATACAGGACTCCAGCAATCGACTACCTCACACCAAGACTTTTCATCATGGGTTCTTCAATCATGTCAATACAGCTTCTTCTTTTTTGTGCTTTCCGTTTGCAGTGTATCTTCATGTCTTATCCATTTAGTTAAAAAATAGGTAGGTTTAGGCCAAAGTGTTCAACCCAAAGAGGTCCAGCATATTCTCTCATTTGAATGCTTCTACCCCATTCGACAAAGGATGGAAGTGTGCCAATAGGCAAGAAGACAGAAACTTATGTAGCGAACAACCTACTTTGATGCTTTTCCAGGAAGCCCCCTCAGGTCATCTTTCTCTTTCTGCCAACTAACATGTAATTTTGTGAGTTCTGCAGTTGACCAGTTTGCTACACATGCGATCAGCTTTTGAGTGGCTTCTCTATAAGTGAGCTCATTAACCCATGTAATATGGGTATAGATCTGAAAGAACTGGTAACACATAACCTAGTATTGACCCGTAAGATGAATGTCATAAAACTTGAGTTCGGAACACTAAAAATATCATAATCATTTGGCACCTTGATGGACACCTTCATTCCCGAATTTGTTGTTGAACAACCACTTACGTTTTGAGTTGATGCCCATCTCTTGGTCACGTATCCGACAGAATGACTCCATTTAGAGACCAATGATTTGGGAAATACTTTGAAATGTGGAATATCCTTTTTCCAGCTGTGAACTTCCATGATCGGATGGGGCTGGATTATACATTAAAGTAAGTTATGCACTCGGGTAGTTGCTTGTGGCTTTGGCTTCATAGTATACTAGACTATTAGATTCTAGACTGCAGTGAGATGCAGCAATCATAGTAGGCACTCACGAATTCTGGATGTGAGAAAGAGTCTAGATATTATATGAGGATTGTGAACTTGTGAAGAACTTAGGTTAGACTTGCCTAATTCGGTTACTTGTCTTAAGATTTGGACACCTATACTTGAGGGGTATGCAGTTAAGTGTGTATCCAAGAAAGCACACCTAATTTTACATTCCACAACACTAGATGGGATGCTAGGAAGGTGAAGCAAATTATCTCGCAAGGCCTTCTTGACTATGCTAGAATTGTTTAAGAAAAAGCTCTCAAAAACTCAAAGAGGGAGGTCATCTTTGATGATATCCTTGTTAAGTTGATGCTATGTGGGCCATCAACTACCTCCTCTTGCATGGGTTGAACTCTAAAATCATGTGAAACAATCGGGTGCCCAATGTTGGCTTAGTTATCATGCTTAGGTTGTTAACCTTCTTGGGATCTTGTGGGTCCACCAAGTGTACTCAAGAAAGTCAACCCTCTCTATTTTTAGGTCTGATGGCATTGTATGTTCTTTTGACAATGAATTAAATCTTCGTTCGTTTGTCTCAAAAAGAATAAAAAAATAAAGAGCACACCAAAAATACATGTAGTCAAATTTGATTGGACAACGTGCTCAATATAGCATGTTAATCAATAGACTCAATAGTCAACATAAAGTGAAGGGACCCACATGGCCAATTATGCAATGAGCACAAGACTCTTCACTTTGATAATGAATAAGATATTCACATGAGCTCCAAAATCTATGAGAAATGTGGCTACGGTCGGCCACCTCAATTTGGATTTGCTAACCATCTCATACTAATCATATGTTTTGTATCTTACGAGAAGTGGGCCAGGGCTAGACACCCACTCTCTTTGAGTTGGGCCCCCATCACCATTATTGAGGTAAAAAGAAATCTAATTAAAAACATGAGCCCCCCATGGATAAATGTGATTTTTACATCTCAAATAGCACCTTCCAATCTAATTCAGGGACTCTGATGCTAATCCAGAGGTCAAATAGTCTTTCAAAAGCTAAATTTAGACTACAATATAATTGACTGCATTTTCACATTGGGTGTGGGCTGGTCAGGAAGAAAGTAACCATTTAAGACCCATCCCCGCCTTAGTGGCATCGAATCCATGACATGCTTACCAAACGGATACTATTTACCGGGCCACTTATGCTGGCGGCCGGCAGATCAGTGCACGAAAACAGCAAACAGTTCATTTAAAGTTAGCTGTTTCTGTGCCATTTTTGTTGAGTTAAGAATGGCAATCTGCCAAAGCAGGCGTGCACAATGCAATGCAAGCAATCATCTGGAGCCAAACCAGTCGCCATGTGCACTGGGTCTATATTCGGGGGGGCTCAACTTAACTTCAAAGCCCTCAAACATTTAAATAATACAAAATCCAATAATTCCTCATCAGTAGCTGAGTGTAACATGGAGCCAGCAATTCCAGGAAAGCAGTGCAGTGATCCGAGTTCGTGGCAACTGCACTCAAGCTGTCATACAGACTCAGCAGCAGCAAGTTTGTATGAATCAGTCAGCAACCGATTACCAGTTGGGCGAACTTGACATGAGTTGTATATTACAGATCTCATAGCCGTGACTCGTGTTTACATTGAAATTAGCTCTTAGTTGTTGTTGTAGTTGTGGAGGATCAGGTCTGGGGACTGGAAACATGCGCACGATGGGGTTGTGGTATAATGCCGCATCAATATCAATGTTGCTGCTGGTCACAATATTGTGGATGGGATCATCACCTAACAGTCATGTGGAGGCCCGTAGGTCTGGCAGCTTGAAGTATGGATTCTACAAGAAATCGTGTCCCAATGCAGAGAAGATTGTGTTCCGGGAGATGCAGGAGGCATACGCCGTGGACCGCACCGTTGCTCCTGGAATTGTCAGGCTCATTTTCCACGACTGCTTCGTGCGGGTAAGTAAACCCATTTCCTGACCGGACCTTCATCGGTACTCATCAATTTCTGTAAGGTGTTAGTAGGGAGGCCGCGATTCATCACAGCATTTCCTGGTTCGACACTTCGAATATATATATACATGCCCGAAAAGTAATTTACCACGTAAGATTCAACAGTGAATCTTCACCAGTGTGAGAAATGGAAACCTCTTCCTCAGAATTTAAATTTTCTGTGTCCAACCACACTTTCTACGTCGAGCAGTTGTGGGTAGTAGGCGATCCACAGCACTTACCCGATGGACTCAGTGGAATGGATCTCATCCCATTGCCCCCCGTAGAGTGTTTCAATGTCTGGTTCAACACTTAGGAAAGTCCCCAAAAATAATAGGCTCTTGAGCAATGTGAATGACAGGTGGTAAATCGCTTGGGGTAGGGTACCATAGAGCATAAGTTGTTTGCCCTGATCCATTCTTCATTCTACTGATATCTGTGGACGCGATCCACCTCTGACCCAAGCCAGAAATACGACGGTATAAGGTAGTCGTGTCTGAAGTGGAAAATTTTCTGAGGTTGAAGCCCTCTAGTGGGGGATGTCCAACACTTGAGCTACTTGCGAAGATCTAATACTGATATAGAGTACGTGGGTATTTCTAAACAAAAGATTCATAAAATAGCCATGTGCGTTGTCTCATGGAAAACTTTTTTGTTGCTTAGAATACACTCTATACCACTTCCATGTTGATCAGCCGCATCGAAACTGTATTTTGGGTGGCCATTCACCCTGAATATACCACCGTATGAGAAATTTGTGTGATTGGTGGGCGTGTCCACTTTCAAATGTTGTTCCATGGTCTCATTCTAGGCTGAAGACGATCTTGGAAGGTGAGCAACCGTTTACTGACGTGGAGTACCACTATTCAATCTTGAAGTAGGTGTTCCATTATCGGAGATGTTGGATTACAACACGTCTACTTTAATTGGTGTTTTAACATTTGGACCGTTTGAATTGAGAGGAAAGATCTCACCTTCAACAACATTAAATGGGATGCTAATAAGATGAAGCAAACAAGTTGGTAAGGTCTTCTTTACTATGCTTGAATTGCTTGGGGAAAAGCTCTCAAAGACTCAAAGAGGAGATCATTTATGATGATGTCATTGCTAAATTTGATGCTACGTTCTCCTTCTCCTCTACCACAGGTCGAATTCTAAAATCATGTGGAACAATCGAACGGCCGAGGTTGGCTTAGTTGATCATGCTTAATTTGTTCACCTTTCTTTGGGTTTCGTGGTTCCAGCCGATGCACCCAAGAGAGTTTCGCTGCTCTCTTCTTTAGGTTCCTGGTGGCCTTCTATGTTTTTTGGCAAAGAAATAAATCTTGACATTTCGTTTGTCGCCGGAAAAAATAGATTCAAAGTTGGTGTCGACTGAACTGTAATGATTTCATGTCGGTGGTTTAATCGTAATGCCAGGGGTGCGATGGCTCGTTGCTTCTGGACGGAGCCAACTCGGAGAAGACAGCACTGCCGATCAACGCGGGCCTACACGGATACGACACCATAGACACAGTGAAATCTGCACTGGAGAAGGTCTGTCCCGGAGTGGTATCCTGCGCAGACATCTTAGCCTTCGCCAGCCGCGACAGCGTGATCCTGAGCGGAGGGAAAGGATGGCAAGTTCCGTCGGGCAGGAGGGACGGAAGAATCTCCAGAGCTTCAGAACCTCCCTCGAACTTACCCACACCGGATATGAACGCAGCTCAGCTCATCTCCATGTTCAACCGCAAGGGATTGAGCGCCAAGCAGATGACCATCCTGTCAGGGTCACATACAATTGGAATCGCTCATTGTTTCTTCATCTTCAACAGGCTCTTCAACTATCCCAGCTCCTCCCACACCGACCCTGGGCTTCCCGAGGGGTTTCTGGATTTCCTGCAACAAAAGTGCCCTAATAACTCCACCAGCGCCCTCAACCCCTTGCCCTTGGACGTGGAGACGCCTGGCAAATTCGACATTCAGTACTGGCGGAACATTTCAAAAAGAAAGGGGTTGCTCACTTCGGATCAAACGTTGCTGGACGATAAGCGGACCAGGCCGTTTGTTTACAAGAGCTTGAATCCGAGCTACTTTGGGCGTCAATTCGGGGAGGCGATGGTGGCCATGACTAATGTGGGTGTCTTGACAGGGCAGAAGGGGGAGATTCGTAAAAGCTGCCGATTTGTGAACACATGAAAGTAGGAAGGATCTGATGATCCATCGCGGAAAACTAATTCAGCTATGAGAGGATCGATGAGGGATAGTTCGGACATCAATACTGAATTTTTTTTCCTTAGACGAAGATGAAGCATTCATTGATTGGGTCACGAATTTTTGTGCCCCCTGTCGCATGAAATCAAAACAAGGAGAACCAGGTGAACAAGCTATGAGTGTAGGATCGATTAAGCAGGTTTCAGAGTGAGCGGTGTTCGCAAATGTAGTCTTTAATTTTTCTTTTTTTCTTTTTTTCTTAGATGAAGATTGACCATTCATTGATTGAGCCATGGTTTTTATGTCCCCTACATCATGAAATAAAAACCAAGGCAAATCGGGCCTTTAGTGTACAAGAGCTTGAATGTGGAGTACTAATCTAGCCGTGAGTTTGGGGAGGCTATGGTGGTGGCCATGTTGAATGTGTTGCAGATTTGCGAACCAAAACTTTAGGTGATTGTGATCCATCACGGTAACTTCGGCATTAAAAGGAAGATTGAGCATTCGTTGATTGGTTGGTACATGTGGCCATTGATGAATCCCCTAAGGTAGAGGGAGCTATATGACCAACGCCCAAGTCAAAACCAACACCTAACTTATACATGTCTCCTAATTCTATAACTAGAACACACCTTAAATCATTCAAATGTTTCCAATGCAAAGTGGAGGTGGATTTGGGTGTGAAGTGGGGCGATTTTGGGAGAAATGCAGGGTTGGTTTTGGGCAAGCATTGGAATATAGCTAGGGATGGGTTAATTCTATGTTTTTTATATCAAGAACTCGCATGCAAAAATTTTGAGGCTTCAAATTTATATTTGGATGGAATGTTGGTGTTAGTGTGGGGATACTTTGGACAAAAGGTGGGGGACTATTGTGGGAGAAAATGGGGTTGGTTTTGGACAAGTGTCAAGAATGGTTTTGAGAGGTGTTTGTAGGGGAAAAGTGTGGGTCTAAAATATTCCGATGTCCTGACCGAGGTTGAAATCAACATTCTTCTTGGAGAATTGACTGTAACCTCAAAGCTATGTTACGGAAGTCTTATATGAGGCACTTGCATAATAGGTCTACATGTATTCTTTGATCAAATATACCTAGAAAAATTTAAGTGCAAAACAGAATTTGTATCAACACTCTTGAAATGACATTGTACTTTGAGATTGACATGTGCATTTTCTTCTAGCTATGGATATTATATTTGATAAAATCCCTATTGAGTAAAGAAAAATGAGGAGATGGTATCCCTAATGTGAAGTAGTTTTGTTGTTGGTTGGATTAGTGTATCAACAGTCATGTAGTGTGCCCATTGTGCTAAGGGAAATTGAACAATATGTGCCCCTTCTACTCGCAAGAACTTGGGAAAATGTGGAACTTAGCACTTGAAAGATTGGTTGACTCGCTTCAGGTAATGTGCAAATACTATGTATACAGGTGTGATCATTTAATGAAGTTTGCTTAGAAACACAACCGTGAGAGCTCCTGCAAGTATGTTCCCATCAAATGCTTGGTTCCAAGGTGCGATCTCTATGGTCCTAAAATTGGACACCTACACCACTTTGAAAATAACAACAATATGCAGCATATGGATTTTAGCTACAACCAATATTACCAAATCAAATTGGAGGGAAGGGGTTTAGGAAATCAAGTGACTTCAAAATGAATGTAACATATTCATATGTCAATGTGCCATTGATTATATGTATATTTCTACAATGTCGAAGCCAATTTTGCTAATGCCTCGTGCATACCACTAATGCACATGGACTCCAAATATAAGCATCGTCAACCTTACTTCAATGGATTTAGATGCTATGGTCGCCATGATCAATATGGATGTCCTGATAGGGGAGGTGGGAGAGATCTACAAGAGTTATTTGTGAATTAGTGTAAAATTTTGATGAAGTACGGGTAAAAGTTTGTGTTATGCAATACACATTTTATTTGAATTGTAATGGGCAAACCAACGTCCCTTAAACATCAAAACCAACCTTACTTTCTCCCAAATCGCCCCCACCTTTTGTCCAAACCACTCTCTCACTAAAACCAACACTCCACCCAATAAATTTATTGAAACCTTTCATCTTTTGCATGATAGATCTTATATAACACACACACACACACACACACAGTAACCCACCTCTAGCAACATTCCAATGCTTGCTAATTCCAATTCCACTTTTGTCCAAAACCAACCTTGCATTGTCTCGAAATTGTCCCGCTTTTGTGACCAAATTTGCCCTACATTATCCTAGAGACATTTAGACGGTTTAAGGTGTGTTTTGTTATGGGGTTAAGAGGTGTACACAGATGTTGGTTTTGGATGTGGTGTTCGTTATGACACCCTCTACTTTAGTCCTCATCCCTTCACGAGGCTATTGCAAAACATGAGCTTATAGCACATTGTTAGCTTAATAATGACATGATTAGGTTGATTAAATTAAAATGATATAATGTCATCGTCATTCACAATCAACATCACACAAGTGTGATCTCATTATTGTGTAACTTTGCAAGGAAAAAAAGAAAAAAGAAAAAAGAAAAACTCTAACTCGTAGAAGCACACAAGTTGATGGTGCAATCTATAAGTTCAAGGAACTCTCTATATTCATACATTAAGGCTCAAACTCATTTTGACATGCCTAGAGGTGCTAGAATGAATTTGAGCTTTAGCAAACCAATATGAAAAATCCATGGTTCAAACCTCCACACCAACTCCAAACATAAACTGAAAACTTTCCAAACATGGATAGTTGCATATGCACAACAACCAACTCCCGACCAAAACTATGGTTGAGTTAAAGGATAACTCTAGTATGTCCATCACCCATTTCCAATATTCAAAAGATAGCAAGAGCCTATTCGTAGAGGGGAGGGGCACTGCGAGAATCGAACTCGCGACCTCTCGCACCCAAAGCGAGAATCATACCACTAGACCAAGTGCCCAATTGATTTGGCAAATAGCGTGTGTGAAAGCGCTTTTGTCATCTATTAAATTGTGGAGTACTCATAACAGTATTAAGCAATATGAGTTCGTTTATGTGAGCCCTAAGAATATAACCATGGGATGTCCCAACCTAGTGCAAATTGAGCCCTTATTTGAGTCTCCTTGCACTAGATTGGGGCGTCCCATCCCAAACCCTTTGGTTGTCACCCAATACCTGCAAGATCACTTACATGGGTTGATGATAAACTACATTAAATAGGATATTTAGTGTTTGATACACTAAATACAAACGCATACACTAAATATCAATAACCCTATGAAAGTAAGTAACATTAAATGTAAACTCAAACACTAAATATCAACTATGACAATATGTGGAAGTTACATGTTTGAATTTAGTGTTAGTAAAGATATGACAAAAAATGATATAATAAGAGAGGTGACAGTAGGGAAGGTAGCAGCACATTTATGTCTAACACTAATTGTCAAGGAACTGAAAATTAATGTTGAGCAGGGTAGGGTGGTAACAACACTAACTATAATCGAACACTAAATATATCCTATTTAGTGTAGTTGGGCGACACTAGAGCAAATATATGGAGGGTAACTGGAAAATTTGCATGCTATGGAATTGAACTCATTGCCTGATGCACTGATTCCGAAAGAAAATCAGAGTGAAACTTCATTGGATCTAAAAATCAATATTTTTATTTTTATTTTTATTTAAAAAAAACTAGGATACAAAAATCTTGTGGCAGAGGTCGTGCAAAAGGCGCCAGCTCAGACCCAAGGACTAACTTAGAGTAAGCAAGTAACTTTGAGTTGTCAAAAGAAATTTGATATTCACTCCGTCCCAAAATGATTGTCCGCGTTTGTAACATTGGCGAGATTAAGGGCCGGCTACACTATGGACCATGAAGTTGGACCAGGGCTCTGGAAGGCAGCTGATTGGTTGCTAAAGTTGTCCCGGGACAACTTTGGTTTACACTAAGGAAAAAATGTCCAAGGGACCATGAAGGTCGAGGTCCCCAAAATATACTTTTTAAGGCCTAATAAATGCATTGACATGGTCCAACAGGTTCTGCGGTGAGAGAGGCAAGAGAGGTGGTCTAGTAGGAAAAGGCATGGGCCCATGGCAAAGAAATATGCCTTAATCATATCATAGCCCATGCCATGTACCATTACTAATTTTCCCTACCCCTTAAACCGGCTCCCATGTGTTTCACCAAACAACGTGGGACATCTAAAACTCAAGAATCTAAGTGAAGATTTGTTTTTTTGCTCTACCAACTAAAATTTTTGGAATTTAGGGGATTTTAATATACCGTTAGAAAGGTCTTGAAAATACCTTTCCAACGGTATATTACGTGCCTCACGAAATTCTAAAATTACAGTTGAAAAATGAAAAAGAAAAATCTGTAATCATATAGTGACTGTAGATCAGGGTGGTCAAAAGAACCACAATGGGAAATCTTCTAACACTAATTATCAAAGAATTGAACTTTAGTGTTGAGCAAGGTAGGGTGGTAACAACATTTAATACAATCAAACACTAAATATCCTATTTAGTGTAGTAACAACACAAGGTACATGTCACATGTAAATTACATTGAACATATTAGCACCTTCACTTTTTGGTGCATGGTCATTCTTCTTGGTCCACATTCAATTTACACCTAGTGATGGGCCCAAGGCTCTCAAAACTTATTTTTTATGAACTCGGACCATGGAAGTCCGACCATGAACTCAGACCATTAACAAAGTCCATCTTCCATGGTCCAACTTCACGGTCCATAGTGTAAACCGGCCCTTAAGCCCACTGACCATTGACCAAGTAGTTGTAAGTATGACTCTTAAAATAAAAAACACCAACTACTCCATAATGCCCCCAGAAGTTGCGGTGTTGAACAAAGTTCTTGATATAGGAAGTTTGGCGCGAAAATATTTGACTTTGAGCCTCAAACTTTTGGCCGAGCAAATAAACCAGACAATCATCTTGAGACCTAAAAATTAAAATTATTAAAAAAGAAAGAAAAGGAAGTAGGACAATCATTTTGGGATGGAGGGAGTACCTGAATGACGGAAGCGTTGAGGTGACACCCAAGGTAACTTAGCCATTGGGCCGGTCTCGAAGCACATAACATTACTCGGTTGATGAGTTTGTGTTGAGTTGCCTTGACTTCATATTCAGTTTGAAGAAGTGTGATTCTGACATCCGGAGTCTTTATTCTCTACTCTATCATTGGGCCCACGAACACAGCTCATCAGTTGAGAAATGTTTGACATGTTAACTTAGAAATAACCTAGAATGTCAAAAGTGAGAACCATAGTTGTGTTTTGAATGTCAATGACAATTTCTTGACAAGCTTAGGGAAAGGAAAGAAAGACAACTCCGAGGTTGCCATTTGCGTGTTTTAAAAATGGTGTTGCCAAGGCCTAAGGCCAAGCTAATGGAAGCTCATGCCTCATGAAACTCCAATTTGCCGACAAAGTCCATCGTTATTGATTACATCTCATTATTACACAAAATTTGTATTTATTGTCACCAACTCTATTTGTCTTGCTCAATTCTGATCATAAACCGCTCGTGTAGTGTCACCAACACAAAATGTAAACCTAACGTTATTTGCCATTCCTTGTATAATTTATTTACTTAAAAAATGCATTACAAAAGTAGAATGTTGCAATTATTTTCACTTGTTAAGTGATCTCTCATCCAAATTTCAATCACCCACGACAATATATTCATTACAAAATGTTAGGATGAAGAATATACCAAACTTTATTTCAATATTTGATATAAATGTTCATCCAAATTTCAATCATTCGTGACAATACTTGTAAATGTATTCGTAAGAAGGGTCATTAGAAAAGTTACCCGACTGAAATAGAATCCCAAACGACACTAAATACAATTTAGTGTAGTACAGTACTCATATTATCTGAGTGTACAAAGGTGAAAGTATATATAGAGATTCGCACCCCCTAAGTTCATGGGTTGCACAAAATCCGGAGATTTGGCCCACTTCCCAAAAGTCCATGGGAAAGGATATTCTAACTTGGTCTTTCTTATAGTAAAATAGACTAAGACCTTCATTTTGTATGGCTACGGATTCATGGTGTCTACGTAAGTTCATCCATTTCGGAGGGCTTGGGATTCGTGCCGTTTGTGTGAACTCATCCATCATGGATGAAGGAGGTGCAACCTAAAAAATTCCCCTACAAAAGAATGAGGACTGATTCATTTCAATTCGACATCACTAGCTTCACTTGGGGTCTCTGACTCAGTTTCGGAGTCAACTAGTCTGAAAATAGTTATGTGTAGGTTATGATATAAGTCGGTGCATTTTCGCCTTTGCAATGGATGAGCTTACGTAGACACCAGGAATCCATGGCCATTACGGAGGTGAAAATGCAATAAAATGTATTATAGCGTGTATAAGAATGTTTTAAGACAATTTAACTCCATAAAATAATGTTGGAAAGCTTGAATGAGACTAGTGGAATATACCTAGATTAAATCGGTCCTCAACCTTGTAGGGGGGGGGGCATGTTTTTACTCTAGCCCCTTCATCCATAATGGATGAGTTTACATGGACACCACTAATCCCAAGCCCATTTGTGTACTTCAGTATATTGGAGGGAGGGAATTAACGCATATGAGCGTATCTCTCATCCATCCAACATCATAACTTGTTCCCATGTAGGTTTGTTGCCGATTTTTATCTGAAATGACTAGGACTAGACGAACTTGCAGTCTTAAAAGGCCAATTGTGGTGTCAATTTGACTTAAATTGATACTTCCAAGGATGCATGTTATTTCAAGATTTTGGTGTTGGATGAACAAAAGGTACGCTTATATGCGATACTTCCCTCTCTCCTTTGTGTATAGACCATGCCATGAGTCCCACCATGGTTGTCCATTGAAAGCAACTACATTGGAACTTGGTAACATGTTCTACTTTGTACACTTAGGTATTTAAGGTAGAAAAATGAAAGACAATGGATGACCACTAATGATGCACTAGACTAGGAGTAGAGTGATTATTGTGTGGACCCAAAATTGCCCAAAATGGTTAATTGTAAAAGTGGTGGCCCGTAAAAGATGCAATAATTCAATGAAAAGGTTGCAATGATTAACCATATAGGTCATGTTTCACGTCACTTACGATCGCTTTTGGGTGCCATTGAGGTAACCAATTTTCGTACATTCGCATGCAGAGTAGGATGTTTTGATGCCTCAAATTATGGAGACTCTACAATACAATACGGGGTTCGACTAATTTGCCTCTTTGGGAACTATTTACAAGGAATAACTTGCATTCCTCATCATTCCCTCCACTTCATCTCTGAAATATATAGCACAAATTTCAAGCCACTCTTTTCAACAGTTGCAACTATCACTGTATTCGTTAATTTGAGACTTTCTCTTGTCTCAAATTAATATATGGACCACAACAACATGGTCTAATGTTTGGGTCGTCCTACCTAAACCATCTTGATATGAACACCCGCTTCAAAGTATTTGCATCTTACAACATTCTCCAATATCTGTGTGATTTTATCCACGTTCTTATATTTGTAACTGTCTCAAAATGCCGTAAAAGTCCCAAATTAACGAATATAATGATAACTTATTTTCACCATTTCCCATTGACTTTAGAACTAACATTGTAGATAAGTTGTCTAGTAAGATTGAGTTGGAACAAATCAGCCACAAAGTTACTTATAAGGGTAAGGGTAAGCATGCATATCTCATCCGGTTACCTATATTATGTCTCTCCCATGTCTCACCATTGACTGTCATTAAACAAATCCCGTCACGCACAAATTGTTTCAATTTTGTTGAATTTAGATCAATCTCAATAAGGAAACGAGTTGTTGGATGCAAGTTGAAAAGTGTTGACGTCCTACTAGTAAGCTTAAATACAATGAAGAGGTTTATGGCTAGAACGTGCCCATGTTGAAGGTATATCTCAATAACGGTGGGCAAAATTGTTGTATGATGTCATGCTCCTTCATGTTACCTCAATATTTTCTATGAATAATCTCCGTATAGCTATATCTCCACAATGATATTGTCATTTTGTGCATGTACTATGTAGAGTGTTGCATGGAGCTAATATTTTAATTTCCATATTATTCTTCATTTATTTTGTTCCTAAGTTTGTCCAAACAACATATCATGTCAATTGCAAACAAGATTCAATCATATTTATTAAATGCGGGCAAAGAAAGTAATGACGATGGCTTCAAGATGGTTGTTGTTAGTATAATTTTTGTATTTGTTTGTTTGAATCTCTACAAGTTTGAGGTAGAGGATGTTATCTTTTGGCTATGGGAATTGAACCCCAAATTGACTCTATGATCAGGGCGCAAGCATTGTCAAGTACACAACTCCATTACCATGCATAGGTTAAATGAAAGTGATTCAAAAATATATATTAACTTTGAGTTTTGTGAAGGAAGAACTCATAAACATTTCATAAATATATTGATCCACAAAGCCAAGAAATTTATGTCAACAATGATTTTTCAAGTAAATTATACATTTTTTCGACGACGGCACAAGTGGTGTGCACATAGGTATATTGAACCACATAATTATCTAATTTTGTTTAAAATATGATAAAACTACATTAAATTGATGTTTTCTTACAAATTTTTGTAATGATGCCTTCAAGTTTATAACGATTTTAAGCAATATGAAAAAGAAACCCAACTTCAAAATATTTAAGGTCATGAAATCTATGTCCAAAACCATGTTTAGCCATTGCCTTTTGAGTAGTATTTTTAATGATGAATTACGAACATCTCATCTTGATATTCTATATTTGAGTACCTAACACAATAATAGAGGGTACCGTGAAAAGAAATCAAAGTCAACAACACTTTGCTACTACTTTTAGGAGTTTGAACAAAAAAATGATGGTTTTAATATACCGGAGCATTTTTTTGTATAGTTGATTGTGCTTGCTTCCATCACAAGGAATATTAGCTCTAAAATATTGGTCATAGACACTATATTCCTTTCCTCTTCCTTTTTCAATACTTAACATGTTTGATCATTTATGGTGCAACCACATTTGGACAAGGTGAGGGGCAGGGGGGGGGGATAGATAAAGATCAACATTGCCCAATTTTGGAATGTGCATCTTAGTGTTTATGGGATGGGGCGAAACAACATGTACATTGGTACAATGAAGGCATGGATGCAATCATCCAACAAGAAACCAATATATGGGTTGGTTTGGCCTCCCTGTGTTTGTAGAGGTTGAAACTCAAAACTTGATCTTACAACTTGACAGTATGTAGTGTTTATGTTAGTGACTTAAAAAGCTAAATAACTAATAGTACATGGAATTTTTTTCAAAGTCTAACAATTATCTCATGATTGTGCAATGCCCATTTTCTCTTTGTGTATATTGGATTGTGCTCCCCCCTTGTGACTAGTCTTGCTATAGATGTGAAAATAACTACAAATTGGGTGTGTTTTTTCCCTCATGCACCACTGAGTGAGAGGTCACTCCTTGTTGCCTAAAATTTTGATGCTTATCCTTGTGGTGGGCTAATACATGAGGGTTCTTCGGTGCACACAAAGGGGCAAAAATCCATTTTGACTATATAAGGAGGCTCATTGCTTTGAACGGAAGAAAATCATTTGTTAAACCACAATAATTTATGGAGAGCATTGTTGATATTGGCCTCCAAGAGCCAGTGAGATCCTTTCCACTTTACAATCTTATTTCAAGACTGAAAGCAAACACTAAGATTTGCATTGTTAAGATAATTGCCAAGGTAACTGCATGATACATTTGTCATGTTGTCACTCAAAGGCACTTTAAAAGTGTGTTTCTTTAAACCCTCATGTCCAAAGAGACCACATTGTGGTTAATGGATGTAGGTGCTAGGGTTGAAAGGCTTGTCATTCTTTTCAACACATATTCTTTGTTGTCCAAAAACTTCAAAGCTTGAGGGAAGTGGATGTAGACCTCTTCATGGTCTTAAATTTCCTACATGTTTAAAGGCATCCTTAACTAAATGTTTGAAGTGCTTTGTCTCAAGTTGGTCCCTGATTTTTTAGTAAAGGTTTCTCTTTCAAGGTCAAGACCAAATCGGGAAACTTTCAAGGCCGAGTTCAAGCTTCTAGTTGAATTGATTGGAGCTTTTGTTTCCCTTTTTCCAAAAATTCAATTCAATCTTCATAACATGGGCAATGTTTGCGCTTTACACGGGATCATAAATATAGGGCACATGAAATTGATGGCAACCAAACAACTTCCTTCCCATTTCCTTCTAATGTGGTGTATGCACATTCAAGAATCCAAATTCTCTTTCATGGGCCAAGCAAACTTGCAAATCTTGAACGTGGCTTGAAGTAGTGTGTGAAGTGAGCATCATCGATCATGTCGTCTTCGTCCCCAATATTTAGATACTTGAGAATATTTGAGATGTTTCTCTTGCGTGCAATGGATTGATTTGGTAGATAATTTTCAAGATCCTCTAGTAACTATATATGTTAGAATAGATCCTTAATTAGGAGTCTTCGATCCAAAGTGCACCAAACATTTGATATTCATCAGTGCAACATTTGGTCAAAGGGATCCTGCTTGACTTATAAATTTGTTGAGTAATTTAGCCACTTCTAGACTTCAATATGTCAGGTCGTTTAGTACACTAAAAAGGATATTTAGTGTTTGATTATATTTAATGTTGTTACCACCTTACCCTGCTCAACACTAATTTTCAATTCTTGACAATTAGGGCCGGTTTACACTACGGTGGAGAAGGCCTCCGGTCGGTCAAGAATGCTTGGCCAAGACATGGTTATATGAGGCAGATGGTGGATGTGCCGGAGAAGAATTAAAGGCAATAAAATATTTTTATTGAGTTGGGCTTCTCCGGCCTCTTGAGGCCGGACAAGAAACTCCTCCTCCGGAGAAGCCCAACTCCAAAAAGTGCCGCCATGTAGGCGGCCATGTCATTTTATCATCCATGAGAAAAGTTCACCACCATTGTTTTCTTCACCTAGTGTAAACACCCACCGGTCAAGAGTTGCATTTTCGACCAATCACAATTGAGAAACGCCCTTTTTTTCATCACCGGTGGACTTCTCCACCGTAGTGTAAACCGGCCCTTAGTGTTACTCATAAATGTGCCGCTACCTTTCCTACGATGACCTCCTTTCATGTGAAGCATGGATTTCATATCCTTACTAACATTAAATTTGAATATGTAACTTCCATATATTATCATAATTGATATTTAGTATTTGAGTTAATATTTAATGTCACTTACTTTCATAGGGTTATTGACATTTAGTGTATCAAACACTAAATATCCTTTTTAGTGTAGTTAGGTAGTGGACTGCATATAAAATTATAAATTTATGACCAACTTTAGTTACTTGACAATGCTAAACTTGCAGTATGCTACTCATGTGTATGCAATCTTAGTTCTTTCCTTTATTTGTCTTCTTATGACATTTATCATTCTAGTTTATGTGTTGCCAATGTTATGTATTTTGTAGTTACATTGTTGTTGTTTTTTGCACTTTTTATCATGTATTTTAGGTCAATTTGCTTGTTCATTGCTTGCACGCCAATTATTTCAAGTGCTTGGCACCTATAGCTGTAGTTATTTTTGGTGTGTCGCATATGTACATTGAGCCATGTTTGTCATTGTGTTCCATGTGCCAGTGATGATGATGAGATCACGCAGTCATCCAAAGAAGGATGTCATTGTGGCCATGGCGATTGTCTTGTCATGAAAATGGAGAATGCTCCACAAATGTTCAATGGTAGCGATGTAATTGGTGCTCTTGTTCCATATCTTATTGGCGGTGGTGTCCAAATCGTTGTCAATGTTGTCGTTCTTGTTGTTTGGATCCCATTGAGGGTGATGTTTCAAGCATTGCCAATGTTAACCTCACAATCTCCGGAGAGGATTGCAACCCTTAGATAATGACACATCAACCACTGAACCTATTACACACTACATTGTTTAAGGCATTCTTTAGTGTTGTGCCAATCTAGTACTGTCAATTACCCTATGCTAGGTTACACTAATGGTCAAAAAGTATACGATCAATATAACCACATGCCATGTGGCATTAGTGTGCTCAAAATATGATGAGGCCTATGCTTAGGTTCCATGCAGTCAACCGTGAAGATGATTGGTGTAGCCACATGACATTTGGCACCCACTTGGCATTAGTGTGCTCATTAATTATATATGAAGCTTTTGCTTAGGTTACATTGATGGTCAACAAATTGACCAAACAATGTAAACACATGACACTTGACATTAGTTTACTCCATAATATTTGAAGAGCCAAACTCAACAGCTTAATAAATACTTTCACTAAAGATATCAACCTTTGAAGAAATCAACGTGTTAAATTGTTGAGGAATTCCTATCATGATTAATATTTTTTTCTTTTTCTTAAGACTTTCATCTAGAGATGCCGTGACTTGGATTGATGCATGTCCTCATTACTAACTCCTATTTGAAGGAGAGTCATGGCTGAACAAAGAAAGTGAGAAAATGTGGGAATTGAGAGCATTGTATGTTTATTCATTTTGTTGTAATAACCACAATGGCAATCACCATCATAGGAATATTTCTATTCCATGACATTACTTGGATTGAATGTGATATTCAACATACTTGCAATCACTACCCAAACTCTTGTTTGTGTAAAATTTGATAAGAGGAACGGAACTTGAAATCGTACACATATTTGTTGGGTTAAGTGCTTCTCATCAACATTGCAATTATCCCTTGATTTTGGCATTGTCTCCGGAGTCCAACCACAAAAGGCACTAAACCTCCACCCATGAGGAAGGAGCTTCATGCCCATCCAATGTCCGGGAAGAATTTTGAGCATTAATTGGTAGATATCCTAGTGTTTCCAAGTCCAACTGGTTACATGTTGACATCTTTCGGTTTTTCTTTCTTAAAAACTATGTATAATCTTTAAATTCCTCTACAATGATCAATATTTTTTTTGAAGTCTTTAACTTCAATTGGTTATTTCTCAAATTCAACATGTTCATATGTAACTAGCAGTCGGTTCTCCCCGTTCATCATGCCTGTCAGGCGGTTGGGTAGATGACTATGACACTAGTTAGACCATAGGCGCCCATCATTGATCACTTAAGAGATTATGCGTCAAATCTGGAGAAGTATAAGGCGGTGCAAAAAAAGTTCCATGTAGGAAGATAGAAATAAGGAGGATTGCAATTTTATTGGTAATTTTATTCCTTAAATTGAAATTATTGTGAAATCTTGAAGCCAAAAGTTGGCCCTAACAAATTACTAATGTCTAGAGTCTGCCATAACCGCTTTTTAAATCCTCTCATTCCTCCTCACTTTAGCACTCAAAACCATGACATGTGTCATAGCACTATTGGTTCCAATCCGATCAAAATTGAGTCCCAACCTAATTGAAATTGAGACCCAACTTGATTGAAATTATAATACCCTATAGATTGCAAATTGGGTCCTAATCGATCGGAATAGGCACCTCTACTATAGCTAAATTACAAGCTAGTGAAGATTAGCCAACCAAAATTCTAGCTAACTTAACATCATGGTTGCACTACTTAGTTAGGAGATTTAGCTAACAATATGAGATAGTGAATTCAACTAACTCATATGCTAGCTAACCGATTGCATGGCCACACATCCCGGTTACCACTAACCAAAGGTTGACCAATTTAAGAGAGGAGTTAAGGTTGACTAAGAGAAGTTTTGTTCAACTTGCCCAAGTTTTGAACATGATCCTATTATGGTACATTATAATATTGTGGGCCACACCATTTGTATTTCAATATGATTAAATAGAATATGATATAGTAATCACAATTATATAATAATATTTATCTAAGTTGGTCATTTGAAATATTATTTAATAAAATATAACATTGAAATAATTTTTATTGAATTAAATATATGCTAATTTAGAATGATGTAAGAAACAATGTGGTCCACCTCGTAGCAAAACAAAGAAGAAATGAAGAAATTGAAAAGCGGGCATTCGAGGAAAAAACTTGGACTCCTCATTTGAAAAAGTTAGTTAGCATTTGAGGTATGAATGAGTTAAGATTTCTTCACAAAAGCAAGGTCCCAAAAGTTAGCTAACTTCTAGTTTGATAGCTTGTATTTTAACTTTCATTTTAACTAGGTGGTGCGAATGTGAGATAGATTAGCTCTCATTAGGTTAGCTACCCCATATGTTAATTAACTCTTTTAATCGGTAGTGCATGTACAATATGCCTAATATGAGTGGTTAGTTAGTCTAACTAGAGCCTTAACTAGGACGTGTGGCCGGACCCTAGGGAGTTGGCTAACCAACAAGCCTTTTAAGCATCCGCACTAATAGTTGGGTTTTGTAACCATGTTTAGTGTGGACCCACTTTTACTCAACTAGCTTATTAGGTGAGCTAAAATTTCAACCTAATTGGTGAGTGCCCCCCCCCCCCCCCAGAGGATGAATCTTTAACTTGCATTAATAAATTACAAAGACGTGGTGTGATAGAGCAACTGTTGGTTTACTCATATGTACTAGTTCTTTTGTATCCAACTCTCATTCAAATCATATGTATTACATTTATTAGATGCCTACAATGATGAGATTACCTTAAGTTAGGCTCATAGTTGATGTTTAGGCTCCTCGCACATTGAAGGGTTCAAGTAATCTAATGGTGACATTGTGGTTGTGGATGTTGTGGGCCTTGATAATGTCACTTACTCTATGAGTCCTATGCCTAGGTTACATTGATGACCATTAGTGCAAACATACATGACACTTGGCATTAATATCTTCTTCTTGTATACAAAAACGTAGAACTATGGTCATCTCAAACATTTCAATGTGCCACTCTAAATGGCATACTATAAAAAGACATAAGCATCAAAATAATAAATACATTAACAAATAGTGTCATGTTGAGGATGGATGGATGACATTTCCAGGCATCTAGACAATTTTGTGCAACTCTTCATAATATAATGTACATGTAATTAAATAAAGGTAGAGATGTATTAATCCAACATAGCTGTGATATGGGCATTTACATTTGAGTGGTGTGTGGTTAGATGTAAATCTAAGAACATACACCAAAAAAATGCATGCTCAAAAGAGACTAGACTAGATGTTCATAATATGTTATTATTTTAGGCTCATTCGTCAATGTAATTGAGGGGGGGGGGGGATGCTACATGACCATTTACTAACACATGAGACTTATCACTTTGATAATCAATAAGATATTCACATGATCTCCAAAATGAGCAAAATAACGACATGCTTGATTTGGATTTGCTAATCATCTTGCACATTTATTGTGTGTTTCATATCCTACGAGAAGTGGGCGCAAAGAGAAAAATATATGACTTCTTAATATTAGTATACCTCACTAATAGCAATGTAATCGTAGGGTTTGAATTTCAAGTAGAATTAGGTAAGATGTAATTATTGCATACGAGAGTACAATCTTGCCTCCATACTGCAACACTTTGATTATACAACACCTCAACCATATGATGCATTTCCTGTTGACCAAACTTTCTAGTGTTAATTTACCTCCATATTGTGGCTATGATGCTTGTAATTCGGCATTTTTAGACTTGATTTGTAATGCAACAGAGGTAACTAATGTGCATGAGTGGTGGGATCCACATGTATTTCAAGGTTCATATATGTGATTAGCACTTTGGAACATGTAGGGGAACCTTGAGGAACATTGTGAACATATTTCTTCAATACAAACGGTTTTTCCATTTACTATGTATACAAATTGACATTTTACATTGAAATAGATAATTTCCTTGATAAACATTGATAGTACGACATTTGAGGCCAAAGTGTCATATTACCGAGATTATGACATTCGGATAATGCGACACTTTCTCTATGCGGCCAAACGTGTCTTATTAAAAAGGGAGAACAATAGCTCTCATTCATCCAAGATAATGAAAGACTTGACCCCTTAATATGTTTGTGTCCGATTCATCTCAAATGACTTTGACTAAATTAATGCAAAGTCTTCAAAGCCAACTCCGGTGTCATATTAACTCAAAATGGCAACATCTAGGCTTCCAACTACCTCAGGGCGTTTATGTTGGATGAATGAGAGGTTACCATCGCATGCGATAATTCCATCCCTCTCCGCAAAATCATCCTTTCTTGGATGGATGAAAGTAGGCCATGGCCAGTGTTTAGTAAGGAGAAGTTTGATGGCTATGGCTATGGCGATGGCGATGACGATTCCGCTGGTGGGTCCGCCGAATTCCGCAATTTCACACCGCCCGAGGGCGCGGAAAAGCAACTTACCACAGTGAGAATTGCAACTAATTTTTTTCCCTGGATTTCTGAGGCTAGGTATGATACTAATATAGGGTGGCCATGTCGGCTATGGTGGGGTGGGCCCCGGGAATCTCCATACTCCCGGAGTCTTCCTCGGAACTTACAAACTTTTCCTCAACAAATCTCATTAGGATGTTGCTTCCTCGGCTTGGTGTATTACAGCACATGTGCAGCACTGCTCCTCGGAGCCGTTGACTACGAGAAACGCTGCGAACCAAGTCACACATATCCGGAATTTGGTGAGCAATGCTTAGAGCTTCAACTTCAATGTCTTCTGTATGCTTGCTCGAGTCATCACGAGCAGGGACTTGAGCCACTTGCAGATCGAACACGAACCGGTTACCTGCTTTTGCATAGTATTAAAGATTTTCAACAAATTTCTCACAAATTCTCCGGGTTTTGTGTGCACAAGGTGCACCGAAGAAGAGTGCGAGCAGGTCTCGAACCTGCAATAATCTCTCTTCTGTGACTTTGCTCGATCACGAGCTCCGATCTGAGCACTTGTAGATTGATCACGAACCGTTTACTTGTGCTTAGGGTTAATGGTTTATAACAAATTTCTCACAAATGCTCCGGGTTGTGTGTGCGCAAGGTGTGCAGAAGAGTGCAGAGAAGTGCAAGAAGGTCTCGAAGCTTCGGACTCTGAAAGATGGCTACGAATGGGAAGGGTAAAGGCGCAGTTGCGGAGGAGGGATCAATTGTAGGATTAGGAAGAGGGTCAGGATTGGGGTCGGGGTCAGGCTCAGGATCAGGAGCAGGGGGAGGTAGTAGCGGTAGCGGCAGTGAACCACCGGCTCCACTTGCACCCCAGCTCTCCAGTGGGGGAGGCAGCGGCAACATCGCTCGGCCGCCTCGAGGCACAGCCTCCAAGTATGACTTTGTGAAGGTAAGAGAAACTGCAAATGGCAGCAAAACAATGCATGCTTAGAGTTTCTGGGGTTCATCCATCGTTGGGAGTGCTGTCTTCGCATGTCTGCATGGAATTATGAACCTCAAACTTGCAAAGTAATTTGTAGAGTTTAGAGCTGGAACAATTGTGATAAGTGAGTTTCTGTGGATCTACTAAACCACTGGAGTCAGTTTAGGGTTAATAACATTCACCCACCATGTGAAGAAGGTGATCAAACTGCATGAATTCCTCGCGTAGACTTTGGATTGTCAACTCGTAGACATTCCAATACCTTGAGTTAAGAGGTGGAATATTATTGTCTGACTTGGAAGATTGTGATAAGCGGGCTGTTTTTGATCATACTAAGCCTCTGGAGATAGTTTAGGGTTAATTCCATTCATCAACCATGCGAAGAATGTGATCAAACTGCACAAAATCCTGGAGTAGACTTCGAATCTATAACTTCATGTAAGACTCAGTGTAGTGATGGAATGTTGTTATCTGACTTGGAAAATTACGATAAGCGAGTTGTTGTGGATCATACTAAACCTTTGGAGACAGTTTAGGGTTTATTTCATTCATCCACCATGTGAAGAAGGTGAACAAACTAAATGAATTCCTCCAGTAGAGATTGAGTTTATGAACTCATGTATGTTGCAATATCTTGAGTTTAGAGGTGGAATGCTGTTCTCCGACTTGGAAATTGCTATAAGCAAGTTGTTGTGGATCATTAAACCTCTGGAGACAGTTTAGGGTTATTTTCATTCATCAACCATGTGACAAAAGTGATCAAACTGCATGAATTTCCTGAGTAGAGATTGAATTTATAATCTCATGCACATATTAATACCTTGAATTGAGGTGAATATTGTTGTCTGACTTGGAAAAAATTGTGATAAGTGAGTTTTTGTGGATCATACTTAACCTCTGGAGACAGCTTAGGTTTAATTTTATCCATCAGCCATGCGAAGAAAGTGATCAAACTGCATGAGTCCCTCCTAGACTAGAGATTGAATTTGTCTTAAGGTAACAAAGTGCCTCTCAGTATGACTTTGTCAAGGTAAACAACTGCAAATGGCAGTGTAACAAAACATGCTTTGAATTTTTTGAGGTTCATCCATATTTTGGAGTGCCATCTTTGCATGACTGCATGGAATTACGAACCTGCAAATGTGCAAAGAGATTTGCAAATATTTACAGAGTTTAGAGCTGGAACATTGTTATCTGACTTGAGAAAATTAAGATAAGTGAGCTGTTGTGGATCATATTAAACCTATGAGACAGTTCAGGGTTGATTCCATGATCAAACTGCACGAATTCCTTGAGTAGAGATTCGATCTTGAAACTCTTGTACTTATTAATATTTTGAGAGGTTAGAGGTGGGATATTGCTGTCCGACTTGGAAATTTGCGATGAGCAAGTTGTTGTGGATCATTTAACCTCCATGCAACCAAGTGAATGACGTCTGCAAAGTGTTTGAATCCATCAAGTAGATGTTGAATTGCTGAGTCTAATGAGTGCAATCCACATCTCGTTTCTCTAAATGGTGTTGCGATGGTTATGAAATGCTGATATGTGGTGGTTGGAATGGTGGACAGGTAAAGGTGTGGCTGGGCACCAATGCAGATCATTACTATGTCCTTTCGCGGTTTCTAGTCAGCCGCATGCTTCTTGTCACAAAGGTGCGTACTTTCAAAGAGAGCATTGCAGATTTCAGTACTCAGGTTGTGTTATGAATTGCAAATTGAGCTAGACCTCAAGATAGCTTTCAGGAAAAATGCAAAGAAGGTCTTGGCAACAATCTTTTCAAGAACCGGGAGACAAACGTGTTGTGAGATATTAGTTGGTCACCGAGGTTCATACTTGAATTAAAGATCGCAGATTTCAGTGTTATAGTCTACTGCAAATTGTAGAAATGGTGAATAGATGTAAACCACTGGAGAGTTTGAGGGTAATTCCACAAAAGTGTTTGAAGAAGGGCTTGTGAATTGTTTCTGCAAAGCCTATTGAGCAATTGCTGACTTTCATGGTTCCTGGTTTCTACATCAATTTCTGATATCTTGTCATGGCTTGTTCTAAGAAAGACTCTGTGATGACATCAGATCCCGAATCATGTGGCTATCAAGATATCTCTGGAGCTCAAGAAACTTCTCATTGATAACAGCTTGTTAGATGTGTAAGAATGTGTTTTTTTGTTGCTCGTGTTGTTATTTATTGACCCTTGTAGTTTCCTTCAATTTGAGTTGTTGCTTTTGCTTCTTTCCTGCCCGTTCCCTTGAAATTTCCCTTGAATGGTGTTTTGGCTTGGATTAGAGTTTTGCTCCAATCATTAACATGTTATGATTGTGATCTGATTGCGATGTGTTGATGTTGGCAGATCCCAATCAGACCTTGAGGCTAATTTGTTCAAGGTAAGAATCCACCTCCTTTCTTAAGTCAGCTTGTTGCAGACAAGATCTTTTGTAAGATTTCATAAACCGAACTGAATGTTTGTAAAAGAGGATTCTACAGAAGTATTAGTTGTATAAGACCAATTGGTCCCTGCTCTGTAGATGTGGGTTTCACTTGTACCAAGCATAACCTTCATGTTGTGGCAACTTGTATCATTTTTAGTTGGACAAGAACAGAATGTAATTCTTAAGATGCTTCACTAAACTTCGTTTCATGCAAGCAGCTCATGGAGCGACGAGGATATGGTGCTGAATACATTGAGCGATACAAGATGATGACCAGGTTAATTCCATAGTCAAGACATTTCACCTCACATTAGATTTTGAGCAAACACATTTTCTATCCGTTCATTTCACATCGCTTTGACTTCTGAAATCAGATTCTCCTTATGTCAGGGGCTGGATCATTTCAACTAACAACTTTTTTATGACACAGGTTCCATCATCAAAGACTGCCGCTCATCATCCTTGTATGTGGCACAGCATGTGTTGGAAAGTCCACAATTGCCACTCAGCTTGCTCAGCGCCTCAATCTCCCAAACGTGTTACAGGTTTGTTTTCTTTCTCTCAGGGCTCGTTTCCCTACAAAACACACTGAGCATTAATTATTGATCTGCACCAGATAGTACTGTGATGTGCTCATCGTCCACTTTGGTTGTATGACCGCAGACAGATATGGTGTACGAACTCCTCCGGACGTCAACAGAGTAATTACACAATCATCCCTTTCACTTTTTGTGCAAAGACTCTGTCCCCCAGTTCCAGTTCCACTATTTCCTTTCTTTTCGAGGGTTTTGAGATTCTATACATTTTTGTAACAATATTGGTGGACTTGTGACAGTGCCCCTCTTGCATCAACACCTGTGTGGGCGAGAGACTTTGCGTCGCCTGAGGAGCTGGTCACAGAGTTTTGTCGAGAATGTCGTATTGTGCGCAAAGGTCTTCTTCACTGCTTCTATTTCCAAATTTGTCACTAGTGCCACGTTGTTGCTATTTTATGGGCTCAACATGTCAGGTAATTCTCTGAAGAACTCAGGCTGACAGGCTAAATCTGGGTAGTGCAGGTCTTGATGGTGATTTGAAGAAAGCAATGAAGGATGGCAAGCCAGTCATTATTGAGGTTAGGTTACGCTCCCTCAAGACTTTGTTTCTCATCTGTAAACAATCAAAGTAGTTCCAGTATGAGAGCTTTACTTCCTCATGCATAGTACAATCGTCTCTGTTTGACCTCAATCCAAAAAATCAAGAGGGCACAGTATACTAACTTAGTGGGCTGGTATTTAGGGACTGCATTTGGATCCATCCATTTATCTCATGAATGAAGAAAGTGGAGGCTTTGGAAGTGGTGCAATTCAAATGAAGGCCTTACCCTCAACATCTACTGATACAGTAGCTGTGGCTGCTATTGAGAAAGAGGACAAAGCTGATGCCAGCAGTGGTATGTAACTGTTCCACGTTTTCCTCCAACTGGAATAATGTTTCCCAATACTGATACTAGAGTTATCCTACACCTCAATGTGGCTTTATTGGGAGTCGGTCCTCTATCATTTCTAAATGGTTATTTTGCATACAAAGCCAATAATTTATTTCCACTTGTGTTTTCTTGGAGGTAGTGTTTGAATATACATGGAGAGCAACCAATTTTGGTACATTGAGGGCCAAACCCAATTTAGCACCTCTTGGCATGCCAAAATAAGTTTGACCCTTGATGAACCAATAAAGAATGTTTTTCATGCAAATCTCCACACTGCCTCCGAGCATGCACCAAAAATTTACCTAAGATGGAAGGTGTTGTATGCAAAACAACCAACTCCCGACCAGAAGTCCCGTTGAATTAAAGGATATTTCTGCTGTATTGCCAATCTCTGCATTGCCTGCTATATTTACCTATCAAGGTTGAGACATGACATTTAACTTGAGAAAGGTGGAGAGCACTATATACAGATAGCTCACATCTTTATCTATGTCATGTCTGTTTCTAGGAGTAGCTGGAGAAGCTGTGGAGAACAAGGAAGAAACCAAATCATCGCCAGTGAAACCAGCTGCACCAAAGTGCATTGTGGTACCCATCGTTCTCAAGATGGCTGATGTTGATCACCAAACGCTACTGGAAGAGTGGATAGCATGTCGGGCAGCAGAAAGTGGCAACAGTACTACTTTGGAGGTACATCTAACCCATCACTTTTCTAGATTTCCTCAAGGTTCCTTGACAAGACCACAAGGGATCCTTATGTCTCAATCTTGTTGCATATTGGTTATTGAAAGTTGAGAGCTCTCTGCTTTGTGCAGGATAAAGATGCTTTGGTTAGAAAGCTCCAAACAATTCAAGAGTACATCACCTCTTTTGAATCACAGGTATGTGTGGAGAACTTTGACGCTCTTCTCTAGCCCCAGTCATATTTGTAGGAATCTGGGATACCAGGTATTCGAGATTTAAAAATGGTTTAATATTTAACACCCTTGGATGCGATATGCAGGGATTGACAGTGGTGAATCTGTCCGCAACAACTTTCCCCCAAACACTCGATTGGTTGCATAGCTACCTCTTGCAGGTAACTTAATGGCAGCCCCTGACTCACTGAAATGAGGTCTATATGAATTATTTGCATGTTTCCTGCAATTTGAACTTTTAAAATAAACAAAGTAGCCAGGTTGCCGATTTCTTATCCACTGATCCAAGCTTGTCTTCTTGGATTGCTTTTGTGCAGTGTATCGAGCAGGGGAGTGGTGGGTCACCCAGTCCTCGGGCTGGTTCATAGTCACATTTGAGCACACTGGTTTCTGTTTCAGGTTCTTATTGAAGTTCAGGGAATCATCTTTCAGCTTTTGTAATATAGTAGAACAACTGTGAGATAAACTATCTGCAAATAAGAAGTGTTGAGGGAAAACAAGGCATGGACTTCAATATCCAGGTACTTTAGTTCGTTTACACCAAGGTGTAGAGGACCACAAGAAGCATACACTTGTATTTGTTTTGCCTTTTCAAATTTCTTCAGAACATACATTCCTACTTCTGAAGCATCCAAGACTGGAATGGAATAGGATATATGTCCAATCTCTTGTCAAAGGTGATGTGAACTTACTATGCCAATTTCGGTGAATGTTTACCATTTGAGTTGTGCACATCTCCAGAAATTTCTTGTTACTAGCGTTTGCTCCAATTCAATGTCAATTGCTCACCTTGATATCCTCATTGCTAATTGCTCATGTTAATTTACACCTGATCATCATTACAAACTTCAAAATTCATTGAGAAGCCATGCTTTGCAATCATCAGAGTGTGCATTTGGCATCTCTTGCAACAGTTTCAAAAGAATCAGTGAATTTAACCCTACAGGCTGATTATGTTGTGAACATGAGATGAACACCCCCTGAAGCAACACATTAGGCATCTATCTGCCCTATATCTTGAGTCACCATTGATTGAACTCATTACCACAAGAGTTAGGAGTCAACATTTGTACATTGATCTATTATGACTACATTACCAACTGGATTCTTACATGCAGTTTTGAATCCTTTGGGTTGACTGCCTCAGCTCTTGCATGCACTAGGGCACATGAAATGATATGCAGTCCCTAGTCACAGTTCAGGTGATCCTTGCTACTGAATGGGTGAGCAACTCCTTGGGTCGTCCTGCATACAGAGGTGATATGCTGGGCAGATTTAATTGAAAAGAATGCTTGGTTGCCAAGAATCCTAATGCTTTTAGTAAGAGGACAAATATGATTGAATAGCAGCACAGAAACTTGCATTTTGGGTGAACCTGTTTGTTTTGTTACCCTGCTCTGAGCCTATAGGCCCTTTCTGATGCCCTATGTGCGTACAATATGACAATAATGCCTGTCAATCCTGCACCCAAGGTGAAGGCCACAGCAAGATGAAATGCACCATACAGTCGCTCGAGCACAGGACCATCCTTGTCGTCAACCCAGGTCTTCAAGAGATTTTGTGTCTTGAGAACCACGAGATCAGTAACTTCCAGTGGGGAAGGAATGTTAACTGTGTCATGGATTTGGCCATCGTGATTTCCAATATACGAAACTGTCATGAGCCTCTTTGTGGCATGGAGCCGAATGTACCCGAACTCGAAACTTCGGTAGAGTGACCAAGCTGGTTGTGGAAAGATAGGTGCATCAGGCCGCTCCAGCCGTGGCTGGTCAATTGGCTGCCAGTCTTGCCCTCCCATTCCAATCACCATGTGCACAGGAAACGCCCCAATGTGTTCCATACAAGTAAAGTTTTGCAGTGGACATGTTCGCTCATACTTATGCACATGACCCCAAAGTGCTAAACTCACTTTATTTTCTATGAGCAATGGCTCAAGATGCTCGACCATCATCTTTGATATCTGTGCCTTCATGCACCTATTGTCAGTTGAGTACATGGGCCTGTGACCTTGGAAGACGATGAAGGGGGTTTGCTGCCGGTTGGTGGCCTTCAAGTCTTCCACAATCCAATTGTACTGATCACTTCCTCGCAAGAAATCTGTTTCCGTCGAAATGTAGATGAAATGCACAGCTCCAAAATTGAGTGAGTAGTATAGATTCTTTGTCTCTGGAACGTCAGGAACATCGGTTCTGACAGGTAAAGATGATGTCCCTGGCATTGTAAACCTCATGCTATACGGGATGCCACACTCGCCACCACTATCCTTACCATAAGGTGCCCAATTAGGTTTCCAAGGCTGAGCAGGCCAATCATACTCATGGTTACCTATACAGACAAGCCATGGTGCACGAGCCGCAATTGGCTCAACTTGAGTGAAAAAATTGTCCCATAACCACGAGTAGCCTCGTGCATAGCTGATGTCTCCAATGAGTGAAACAAAAGTAGGTTGGTTTCCAAGCATGTCGAGGTCCCGTTGCAGCCATTTCACAGTGTTCATGCTCTCGTATTGCACCCAGTTGAAAGTTTTGTATGGAACATATGTGCCCATGTCACCGAACAGGAGCGCATCCGTCTCTGTCGCAGCCACTTGAGAGGCCACAAAGCTGTACATCTTGCTCCACCCAGTTTCTTCACTTCCCACCTGTCAATTTTACCACATCAATCATACTGGAAGGCAAAATCTAATACCTACCTTGGACCTCCATCACAAACTCAAAAGAGATTCCAAATCCCACGACAAAACAAATGATCAAAGGACATGATATGCAAAAACAGTCTCTCAAGTGAGAAGTAGCTCCAGTGCGTGCAGATGAAACGCATTCCATTGCATATCATCTAATCTTCAATGACACTCACATCGAGTTCCTGCTTAAATATGAGCCTGGATTCATCTACTTTATCCCCTCTAACAAGTCCTCAATTTTCGAGACAATCTGCTACCGGAGAAAATTGCTCATCTACATGACAATGACCATCGTTGGACTGTCATGGAGCTCTGATTCGAAACCCTCTAAATCAATCCGATGATGCTTAATCACAGATTATGAGCGATCCTTAATTTCTGTATCAGAAATGCGTCGACGTCAACTATTTCTCAGAAACGGACAGCAACCTTTGGCTCCCTATTGAAATTCACAGATGAAGACAGATTTCTCGGCCATGGAGAAACCTGCAGAAACACAGGTGAAGGGCTTGCCTGGTAGAAGTATCGCTCTCCCGGATTAAGCTCCACCATGACAGCAGAATGAATGTAACCCGGGTCCCGCCACCCAAGCGCTGAATTAGCCGGTGCATCACACATGTCCTTTTGTTTATAAGTTCGTGACTGTGCACTGCCATTGAGGTCCAATTTGTCACTTGCCTTTCCATACCTAACGGAGGCCTTAATTGGGTCTTTCGTCACAAACATCACAGACATCTGTTTCGGGAGTGAGGTCAGCGATATGTGTACTTGAGTCGGTTCGTTGTAGTTTAAGAATTCCACAACTGGGCTGACAGCCAGGAGTGTCTTTGAGTTTGGCAATGGCTGGCGATCTTCGTCAACTGCTGTCTCTTCGCCGGGCGAGTATCCTCGGAACAGGCGAAACTCGTAAGGTGCACGCATATTAACTGCCAATGGCAAAATGCAAAAGTAAACCCAAAAAAAAACATCTGAATATGCAATTTGCTACGAGAAGACCGTTGCTCCGAAACTCCAGACTACTACTCTGTCCTCCTAAATCTTAACACATAATCCACATAACACACACATATCATATGCTTTGCTGCTTCTGCAGCATATTCATCAGCAGTAGGGTTACCTCCCCTGAAACTGGCTTTAACTCCAGCATCTTTAGGTGGAATACACATAAAATACATTGTTGAAGTGCAAGATATCCAACCCGTCCTCAAACTCAGGACCACAAATTTCTGGGGAACAGGTGCGAATCCGAGATATGGAAGTCACACATACAGAATTAGGTCACATCAAGAATTTACCTGCAGGAAATGCGAACGAGCCATTCCCAGTTTCCCAGCCATCGACTGAGGCGAGAAGGACATAGCCGATGTAGTTTTCGTGCGCAGACTCCGGAGGCATGTAAATGCCAAGCCAGTCGAAATTGGATGGGGAAGGCACATCCGTCCATGAAATGACGAGGTTGTCACCTGAGGTTTTGATTGTTGTGGGAGATGGTTCCAGTGTGATTGCGCCAACTAAACCCTGCATCAGGGTGACCATGGCGAAAATGGGGGGAAGGCACACATGCACCATTCTGATGCCTGCCATGATGCCAGCCATGTGCACAAATAACATTATGTCACATCATAAGATGGAAAATTTGATTCAACCCTTTGCGCACCAAATGCAAAATCGGCGAAGAATGTTCCGTGCATATTGCTTCTTCTTGGCAGACCCTAAAGTGTGGTTTACTCTACCTTTATGTCCAGTCCTAAAGCCCTGCTGAAATTGGGTCCAGCTCCAAAGCCCAGATTCCTCTAAATTTTTTCGAATTCTCGTACCACTCCTATCCTCCAAGTATGGAACGCAAATCGACACCAAATTGCAAATTGCAAATTCACTTCGTAAACACCAGGAGCATCTTCTCGAGACAAAACAAATGTTGATAGGCGAGTTAAATCTTTATTTATTTTTGGTCTCACTGATCAGGTCGTGCAAAGATCTTCATAGCAGCTCATTCCTCAATCTCCAACCGAAAAGAGAAATTTACTGTACTTCGCCATTGACCAAATTTGATTGCAACTAGCAACTCATCAGCCTGAACAAGTATAGATTCAAGCATTGCTACTTTGGTGCAATCTTCGACACTTGTTGCCAATTGCAGAAACTAAGTAACAGATAGGATGTATAGCACAGCGTTAACTCCGTCATCTTTTCCGGAGGTGAAAAATTGGGTAGGACTGGACACCTTCCGAATTATATCATGCCACCAAATCTTTCCGCCCTCTCCTCTCAGAGAAGACCAAGGATTAAACATTTTAGAGATTCAACATCATCGGGGTCCAAATGAATGTTCCAGACCTAAACACAATATGCTTTGCTTGAGCATTTTCCATGCCCAGCTCAGTGATGCTTGTGACGTAATTTGAACGCGTGATGCAGATTTCACGAAACTAAGTTGTTTGTTCGTGATCCATATTTACATGTTCGCAAATAAGTTCTCAACAAATTGCCTACTCGGACAAGTCTGGCGAACTGTAACTCTCCTGTTCGTTCCTCTCACCAAGTTACCGATTCAAAGAGTACAAAACCAGCATACTCCGAATAATTATTGAATCCTCAGGTAGACAAGACTGCAACAAATGATTGCCTTTGAATAATTTTTTTGAAGGAAACCCGAGTTCAATTGAACGTCAGTAACTCAAGATGGAATTTTTTCCCCTATATTGAGCACACTATCTTAACCCGTAAGCATCTGAGAGCCCTAATTTGGGCCTCTCCATGCACGAAAACTTGTATTTGAGTTATATGCTTCCATTTTTGGTTAATTGTGTCCAATGTGATCCTATTTATAATCAAACTCATTCATCAAGTGCACTTCTTTAATCGGCTGAATATCTTAATGTAATTGAAGCTTGGGGTTCAAGTACAATTCACAAACCTATCTTGAACTCTTGTATGCAAATACATATATATTTATTATGATGATCATCAATGCCACACATGTCAAACTTTAGTTTATATATTTTTTCCTTGATGTACTAAGATAATGGACTAAAAAAAGTTCCAGACCCATGAATATAGAAAATCTGATAAGAATTCTTGGTGAGGACTCGTAGGAATCGTGTCCAAAGTTTCAATTGTACATCCTATACATTCAACCCCTTTGGCCTATAAGGGTAAAGCCCAATTTTTCATGTAAGAAAGTTGGTTTTAAGTTAGTGCCTTAGAAAAATCTCAAGAGCTGCTCTAGATTATCTCTAAGCACATGATTGATGCCAAGTAAAATAGACCGGTCCTATTCAAACATTATCAAGCTTCTTATTCAAAAAGCCCACTTTTGGATGTGAATTGGTTCGATGTTCTCTTTAAATGAGTTCAAATCTAATATTATTCCAAGGTTAGTTATGATCCCCCCCCCAAAAAAAGTCCTAACTATTTAGTGCACACACCAATAGGGTGTCCACCTTCAAAAGGCGGCAACAGTTGTTAGGACCCCTCTAATTCTAGTAATGCCCATTTCGGATTACATATAGACTTAGACCAACCAACTCGAAAATGAAGCAACACCATAATTCATGCCGGTACGTGGCAACATCCGAGTCGCCTTTCTTTCTTTTCTTTCTTACTTGGCTCTCGGTGTCATGGTTGTATACACTCAACCGTGTATAATTGTGGTGTTGACTGCAGCCGTGGCGAAGGAGCTTTTTCAAACCAACGTCGCAAATTTCGCATCGAGGCCCATGCAAAAACGTGAGATGCATTGGACCATAAACGTGGGGAGCTACTGATCGAGTACTGAGACTTTAGTACTCCTTATATATATATGCATGGTCCATATAAACGGCAGCTGTGGAAATTGTGCGCCACCGAGTTGTTCTCCCCTCATCCTTAGACCAGAAATTGATGCAAACAGCAGAGGGGTTTGCGACATGATGAAGAGTCTCTTGGAAAAATCACGACAGAGGAACCGTTGTTATAAATCTGAGACTCATTGTTGTATATATATATATATATATGGTGCGACTGCCAATATGACATGAGCAGCATGCTCACCAACAACCTCGGTAACGTTTTGTATAAACATTTCAGAAACTCGTACTGCGATTCTATGTTTCTCACTAGTGTTGGACCGGTATCGTTACGTTGACCTCATCACTGTCGGGGAGAACTGACAGTTAGTTGCAGATGAACCGGTTGAGTTTGAGAAATAACCGGTCGAAGTTCGAAACTTCAGGAGAATTACCGATCATTATAGATGAATCTTTAGAATATACCTCAAATGAATAAAGCAGCAAAACTGGAAGATGTCAACATGTAACCGGTTGGATTTAGAATCACTCGGATCTTGGCGGACTACGCCCACAAACTTCCTGGGCACTGGTCCTGGTATGAAACACTGTTGTGTATATTGGTGGCCATGTATGTAGGACCTAGACATGCATGGTATCTAAACTTGGACATTAATGACATCCATAGCAGATTGTTACCAGTGTCTAAAACCGGTGTAAACACAAGTTGATGCACCAATATAACAATGCAAGATTTTGACATGTGTTTCATAGTCATACCAGTCTAGTTTTGAATTTCTCTACAAAAAATTACACCAGTGAGAGTCTGGTATTCAAATAAAAATATGAATACCAATATAACAGTGGCCCTCACCTCAACTTCACGAGGTATACCAATCTACAGATTTTGAGGGTGTTGGATTCCACCTTGTCATGTCTCAAAGTATGGTCCACCTCGGATGTGGAGTCCTTCAGGGTGTACTAAAATACTTGAAATCATTATATGTACAATATTTTTGAGAAGTTGGTTTGAAAACTTTTATAAGGAGAAATGTTATATACCATACCACTAATGAAACATGTAGTTATCAAGTTCTGCCTGTTTCTAGAATCAAACGTGTGGACATGTGGTAGGCATAATTCATGTGGAATTTTCAGGTTCAACCAAAACTAATCTCTACCGAGAACCTACTTGATATTGTGCTTGCATCATATGGTATTGTTCTTATGTCCCCACATAGTTGAACCGTCTGGCTTAGTACACTAATGTTATGTTAGTGATGAGATTTTACAATGATTTTCAATTAAACATCAACAAAACCTTTTTCTTAAATTAACGGATGGTTAAGATGGTGGTTCATGAACAAGTATTAGAATGATAAGCGTTGCAGACCATCACTGGTTTGGGCACACTCCTTGCTTCCAGTGATATCCGTGTCACCTTTTGTAAACATTTGCAAGGGTGGATTAAGGCAATAATTAACTATACGTTCTTTGACATTTTCATAGGTAATTAATTTGGACAAGGAAGACCTGAAACTATTGTTTAGCCATCTCCATTATGCTACATATACACCCTAAACTCCGCAATATCACCCTCCTTAATGTCACCCCCTCTCTAATTTCCAAAACCCTAGGAAATGGATGTTCTTAGCTTAAATCTCCCTCCTTGTTGTCACATTTCCCTCCCGTATATCATGGGTTTTGACATTAGAATAATCCACCAAAGAATTCAAACCATACACTTGCACACATCACATTGTCATCATTGTCATTATTGTCATTGTTATAATGTTGACTTTGTGTTATTCCATAGTGTCGCACATTACACTAATTCTCTATTATCATGCATCCATGTTAGCACTACATACCTCCTTAATATCATGTGCACCTTGATTGCCACATGCACGATATTAGGGAGGTTAGAGTGTAGACATTAGAGGACATCCTTACACATGTTTTGATAGTAAGGGGACTCAACAAACAAGGATGAAGAGCATGAACAAAACGTATAACAATTCTCGCCGACAGCGCTGCAATGATGTTTATGTCTAACAAGGGCTTTCCATCTTGACAAATACGACTTGGTTGTTGTTAATATTTTCCTGCAACCAACCTTTATTATAGAATAACACAAAGTCAACATTGCAATAATGATAATAATGACAACGTGTGGTTTGAATTCTTTGGTGGATCACTTTAATGCCAAAACCCATGATATATGGGAGGGAAATGTGATGAGGAGGGAGATTTAAACTAAGAACACCCATTCCCTAGGGTTTCAGGATATAAGAGAGGGAGTGACATTAAGGAGGGCAATATTACGGAGGTTAGGGTGTATTCTAGCTTCAAGAATAAGTTCTCAAGAAACAAGGTCCTTGAGTGCACACGTGAATGTCGACCATAGTCAAGTGGCAAGATCCATTTGAAGAGGTGCATCCCCAATACATTCAATGCTCTTAGGTTATGATCTGGATTACCTAGGAATTACTCCAATTTGGATTGCAACCTAAATAGGCTACTTAAGAATGTTATCAGACTAAAGACCTGCACAGGATGTGAGTTCTAATGGCAATCTTCACATTCGTTGAAGTCCCAAGTCATGTGCTGACAGGAAACTAGGGAGAAATCAATTAGGGTTGCATTTTGGTCTGGTGTCCTCGGAGGAGCACAATGGGGGCAGGAAGATGGACAACTACAAATTCTTCAATTCACTCATGTTTACACCAATCTGTGTGATATAGGCTACACTCAAAGCCATGCTGCACTGAATGAAAGGCCGAACGAAGACAATGTTTGATTCAGTCCAAGAACACGAAGGATAAGAGACCAAGCCAACAACTATGAATGCAACATGAGATCATCTTGTCTGCCTGATTGATCAAACTTATTGATACTGAGCACCATACACATATATCTTAAAGTTTGCACCTCCCCCCGAAATCTCTCTTCCCTAGTAACCTGACGCCAGACTACTAGAACCATCTGCTCTCTTTGAATTTCTTGAAAATGGCGAAATCACAAAAACCGCAAAAAACCACAAAAATCATTTTACTTGCTGCATTACTTCAATTTAGTATGTGTATTCACCACAACCTCCTGCAAGGATGCTAGGTCACTTCTGGTTCCAATCGATCAAGAACTTTACTCGCACCCGAGTGGTTCCAGTAGCAAGAACAATAAAATTATTGACTGTAGCGCTTTCCATTGAAAACTGGCAACAGCTCTTCAAATGATGTGCGGTTGGACACGATGAGTGGATAGTATCAATCATATCTAACTCATAGAAGAAATCATCCGCTGGATCCTGAAGGTTGCTGCCAAATCGAGTAATATAGCAAAAGTAGCCGAGGGCTGACTCTTCCATGTGTAAGATGAACAGCCTTTCTTGTCCATGCAACACATAATAAGAGGTGCTAGGGTCGTTTCCGCACAGCTCCAATTCGATTTGGTAATACTGGCCGTAGCTGAAATCCATCCGCTGCATATCATGGCTATTTTCAAAGTGGTGTAGGTATCCAATTTCAGGACCATAGAGATCGCACCCTGGAACCAGGCAGTTGACAGGAAAGTACTTGCAGGAGCTCTCATGGTCGTGCTTCTCAGCAAACTTCATTAAATGATCACACCCGTGTACAGAGTATTTGCACATTACCTGAAGCGAGTCAATCAATCTTTCAAGTGCTACGTTCCGGATTTTTCCAAGTTCTTGCGAGCAGAAGGGGCAGATATTGTTCAATTTCCCTCGGCACAATGGGCACGCTACATGGCCGTTAATGCACTAATCCAACCAACAACAAAACTACTTCAGCTTAGAGATACTATCTCCTCATTTTTCTTTACTCAACAGGGATTCTATCAATTATGATGTCCATAGCCAGAAGAAAATGCACATGTCCGTCTCAGAGTACAGCGTCAATTCAGGAGTGTTGATGCAAATTATGCTTGGCACCAAAATTCTTTTAGGTATATTTGATCAAAGAATACATGTACACCTATTATGCAAGTGCACATATAAGACTTCCGTAACATAGCTTTGAGGTTACAGTCAATTGTCCAAGAAGAATGTTTATTTCAGCCTCGGTTAGGACATCTGAATATTTTAGAGAGCTACTTTGAGAGTCAACATAATAATATGGTACAGCATACCTGATGGATAGGGAGCTTGAGATGCATCATGCAAACAGCGCATTCAAGAATATCAAAATTAAAACCAAATGTAAAATGCATCTCTTCCTGCCCAGACCGGATTCTCTTTCTCGTCATTGTAGATGCTCATCGATACAGTGACGAAACATGGTCCAAAGGACTACTTAGACAGTATGGAACCAGTGGAGAAGTCACAAGAATCCTTCACCCAGCACTCCAGCAAGTGACTGATGCTCACTCACATTCCTGGAAAAGACAGACCAATGGAGAGGTGCACTTCATGACTGCATCCTGTAAACATACACAAGAGTTTCTACAGCTTCAGATTCATTAACATTAGAGGAATTTATCACACAAGATCTTGTCCACATCTGCATGGCAACTCTTATAAAAAACGTCAGAGAAGAATGTGTCACTCAGATTTCCCAGGAAGCCGAAGCTATAGGGTCACCTTCATGAGAGATTACTCAAGAGACACATTGTGAACCTCACTGGGAAGCCATCACCATCCTATATACTTCCTCAGAAGATATAAGGAATTCCTTTGAATTCCTTCATATTCCTTCAAACGTCGACATCCCCTGTATCTGTAAGAAAACAATCCAGATTTCTGTAATTTTCCTGGATGATAGCAGCATTCTTAACTCAATACTATCATCAGATTCTAATGTCTTGGATACTCTAGCACAACTTGTTTTTAATAAATAGAAGTTTGCACAATACCAAGTTGGTTATTAATATGCTGCAAGCTTCACATTCACTTTGCAAGGACACGAGCTCTGTAACTGCAAGTAAGATTAAGTCACTCAGCTTTCCTAGGAAGCTGAAGCTATAGGTCCACCTACATAAAATATCGTTCAAAAGACACATTCTGAACCTCACTGTGAAGCCATTGCCATCTAAAGTATTAACAGTGAGAAACTTGAGGAAAGTCTGGCAGAATATGTCCAACAGGTGATATGAGAAATATGAAAAATCTGGTGTCATTTTTTAACTGTCAGTTGCAAGCATAACCAATTTGATTTAAACAGGAACTACAATACAAGCCTGGTTTCAGGTACTACAGTTAGCAAGTATTTAATATCTTACTGAAATGCCAAAGTTTTAATATGCAAACAAGTGAAGCATTGAAGTAATGTAATCCAGTCACTCATTTGCATACTGAATAATGGCCATGTTTCTTGATGCCCTTCAGAAGCTGAGAGGAATATAAGTGTGGATTACAGTGAAGTTGCATGCTAGACCAGGTGTACTTCTACATACTCAAATGGCAAATACTGTAGTACAAGGCTGCCCTATTGTAGTGCTGCGTAGTGTTCTGATTTTTGTTTCTAGTTAACACCGGTCACCCTGAGATCTTACCAAGTGGTGATTCACTATTGACTCCGGTTGGCTCAATCGGTTAGTTTGAACCTCCAGATCATCCTGTGGGTTGTTAGGGCTATCAGCTTACAGCATGATGTGGAGGATATTGAAGAAAAATGAGATAGCACTCTACTTCTACGCTAATGTGGGCTGCTTTCTTGCATAACTCAATAATTCTGAAAAGGGATTTCTCTTACCTACAGATGTGACTTTATCACATTCAGAAGACATTTTGCCCTCACGCGCTTTGCAATATTTGTGTAGGAGTTCTAAGCCATTCTAATTCAGGTCATTGAAGAAGAGCGAGAATCTTGTTCACCGTGTTCCAGTTCCGTGTTGTCACGGGGCTGTCAAACTGCTTCCAGAAAGATTTTGGCACCCCTGTCTTCAGGAACCCGGAGGGCATCCACTGATAGATGGCATCCTCACCGATGTGCAGCACTTCGGGCAACAGCTCACTTGGATCCGGCCGCGCAAGGTCGTCAGGAATTTCGCCCCGTACAAACGAGACGAATGATTTTGATCCGTCCGTGGCGACCTCGAGCAGCGGGTTCGCGTCGGCAATGGCGACGAAGCGACGAGCACTGATTAGCAGAACGCTCGACTGCACGCAGGTCGCCTCCCGCACCGCCGCTTCCACACATCCCTCAGCGTCTGGTTCAAGCGCCTTCCCAGCCTCGAAGACGACATTGCCACTTCGAAGCACCGTCTTCACGTTGGTGTATCCAAGATTCTCAAAGCAGAGTGTGAGCTTGGCCATGGGCACGGGTTTCGCAGTGCCGACGTTGATGCCCCGCAGCAGTGCAACATGCTTGCCCTAATTTCCAGATATCAATTAACCTCCACATTCAAGACCTTAGAATCTCAATCAATGTACAACTACATCATGTTAAGCAAATTCAAAAGAACTTGTCAATTGGTGCTTGGGAAGCACTGTCTCTGCATTGTTGCATTCAAGGTGCTCAAAGCAGAGTGCAAGCTTGGCCATGGGCACGGGTTTCGTAGTGCCGACGTTGATGCCCTGCTTGACCTAAATTGTAGAATCAGTTAACCTCCGCAATCAAGACCGTGGAATCTTAATCAATGCACAAATACATCAGGCTGACCATTGTCATCAAAGGAACTTCTCAATTGGTGAATACAAAACTGCATCCTGGGCACGGGTATACCAGTGCCGACGTTAATGCCCCGCGGCAGTGCAACATGGTTGACCTAAATTGTAGAAATCAATAACCTCCGCAATCAAGACCTTGGTATTCTTGAATCTCTATGGATGAATTGGAATTGATTTTAGAGTCCGGGAAGCCAAAAGCCTCATGGGACTAATAGTACACCACGATGGGGTCAAAAAGGCTAACTCCCTTGAGTACTGGAGTGTACCGGAGTGCAGTGAGATAACGGCACTCATCTTTAGTGGAATGGAATAGTAGAGGGCACACTCCAACAAGTATGCCTCATTTTCATCTACATTGCAAGAGCAAAAATGGCATGATATGACATGTTATCACTAAGGATCGGAATAGTCGACCACCAGCAAGTTTCAATGACAAGACTATGATTTGAGTTGCGGTAAGCAGGAATGATTTTGCAATAAGATGGTGATAAGGACTGTTTCAAGAACACTTCGCATTCATACTTGATGAGAAAGTCCTTTGAGATGAAGGTAATCTAGTTTCTTTCTCGTGAGGTGGAAAGAGTTCCAATCTTCAGATGAAGCTAGAAAGGCTTGCATGAGAGGATACATCAGTTTGAGCAAACTCAAAAGAAACATGCTTGACCTAGATTGTAGAGATCAACTAACCTCCGCAACCAAGTGCTTGGGAATGATCTCCATAATGTACAACTACTTGCAGTAGGTTGAGCATGATGATACTCATTAAAAGAAACTGGCATTTGGTGAATACACAGCTCCATCCTGAGCTGGGGAATTGACTTATTACCTCAAAATTAATGTCGGCATCGAGATCATCATGATGCTTCCGCTTCACGACCTTAATATTCTCTGCACCTGTGGGCGGTGCAGGTTCTCTCCCTCTCTTCCGACGAGGAGGCATCGCATTCTCTGCAATCTGCGCAACGAATCATGCACCCGTGACGGCACCTCCGATCGCAAGCTTGTTTCCTAAAATTGCTTATAAATGATACAACATAATGGCGCCGTTTCCTTCATTGTTCTCTGGCCTCCCGCTTCTCTCACAAGCTCTCATCAATCTTCACTGAAGCTTGCGCAAATATGATTATAGGGTAGATGAGTCTTAAATGGTTACTTTTTTTGACTAGCCCACTTCTTCTTGGATATAAAGCACACAATTAGTACAAGATGGTTGGTATATCCACACAAAGGGCATAGCCATCTTTCCTCATAAGTTTTGGAGCTCATATGAATATTTTACTCATTATCAACGTGGAGATTCTTGTGCTCATTAAGTGGTTATATGAGTCCCCGTAATTATGTTGATTATTGAACCTAGGATAATTATCATATTTTATAAATATTGAAAAAAAAAATCTCTCACATTCAACTTTCTGGGAATAGTGGGGGGGGGGGAGGGGCCAAGGCTGCATATTCATCCACCCCACAAAGCCCAAATGTTTTGCTAAATCCTTAATGCCCAGTGATTTAAGAGTGACATGCAATTCACTAAACCCCTACTCAAGCTCAAGAATTGAAAGTCAAAGGATTTTAATTGGTATTTCTGTCTCTCTCTCTTCCATTAATTTGTGGACAATAGAGATTTATGATATAAGGTACGTAGACGTGCCTAAATCAAACGCGACAATAATCTATATTTGATTGGTATATGGTTAGGTGTGGGTCTAATAACATGCACCAAAAAGACATAAAGAAAACATTGGATTACGTGTTCACAATATTCTAACCATTCTAGGCTCAATAGCTAACATGATCAAGATGAAACCTATATGACCACTTAATGAGTAGGAGAATCTTCACATAAGATATTCATATGGGCTCCATAAATTATGAGGGAAATGGCTACGTGCACGATTTGGATTTGCTAATCATCTTGCACTAATTATTTGTTCTATATCCTATGATAAGTGGGTGAGGAGAGAATTGTATCCATCTAAGACATGCCTACCTTATGTGACTCAATGCGTGAGATGAGCTTGCCATATACCGTATATTGGCCCTTAACTCAATGAAATCAAATACAAATACACAAGTTACATTGATCATACGAGTTGCTTTGACTAATAAGTAGTGTGTGGCCATAGGGGTTGTAAGTGTATCTGCAGTAGTGAAAATTTCTGAGTGCCTAAGGTGAGGATGAAAATGTTAGGAATTCCTTATAACTTGATATTGTTATTGAGAATATTCGACCCCATGATTAACATCATAGACCTCAAATTAGTCTTAGTCAGTAGAGTGTACCTAGGAAAGTTGTGATGAGGGGCAATATTGACCTGAATGTTCAGGATAATTATTGCTACTGCAATTGGGGTTTTCAGGAATCCTCACAAATGTAGGGGTATGCAACAGGAGTGCAGGGTTTAACTTTATAAATTAGTTCAGGATCATGCATTGGATGCACCCGAGATTCAGGAGATTGTTTAATTACTGTAATAACTGTGAGTTCAAAGATCTTCACAAAACGTCAGGAAGGTGGGGATGCATTAGGATCATAAGGTTAAATTGATGGTCAAATTGACAAATTGATAAAGGTTGGAACAGATGTGCATGTAGGGTTTGTCCTCATGAATGCATCCAGAAAGGCAACGAAAGATTTTTGATAATTTGACCAACCCAGACGACATTTCATGGACTGTATCGATTGGATCATGTGCAGAAACTGGTTGTCATGAGCATGAAGCATATGAGGCTTATCTCCAAATGAAATGGCAGGTCTTCAACCAAAATGCAATCCCACATATCATCACTTGGACGAGCTGGACGAAGATTTTCAATGACAATCGTCTCAGCATCTTCCGCAGACCACGTACAGTTCTCCTGGTTGTTTAACTGTCAGCTACTGTTAAGGAAGGTGATGAAAGTCAGTGAGTTATTCATCACCAGCTGGAGTTATAATGCTCAAGTACATTTATTCAAGCTGTCTACAATTCACTATAGGAAGTTCGTAGCAAAATTTGCAGCTGCAAGTAGCAATAATTTCTCACTATTACATGTAATTCCGGTAGCTACGCAATTGGTGAAGTTTCAATTGAGGAATGCATGGAGTAGGTTTATCCTCGTGCAAATAACTTAATGTCAGGCATGCTCTCAAGAATCATGATATGATGAAGAAGCTAACACATAAGCTTTGCTCAAGGTAAGAAAACATAACCAGTTGAATACAATAAATGAGACCAATTGAAGACATCAGAAGATCACAAACATGATTTGACAAATTATCGAGGTTGAAACACAATCCATTTCTTTGAGTTATAATGCAAGTCTGCCTGCTTGAAACATTTCCATTGTATGGTGGAGGTGTTCGTATCTATTTTACGGTAAGTGAAGATCCAGTACCAAAGATGATGTGAGCAGAATCTGTCTTTTTCAGAGGACTGCAACTCCATTCAAATAAACCCTCGTCCAACATTGACTAGACACTGACTAGGAATACACCAATGTTTTGCAGATGTCTAGGTTCAACCCGTGTATCAATTAGGGTACGTGGATGGTTTAATACCCGACCCAGCTGGTATCACATCCTTTGATACCAAGATTAAAACCCACTAATATTAATAACACAATGTTTGCACTTATACCATTGCAAAATTTCATGGTCTCACCTCTATAACCTTTGGACAATTAACAAATATTTTCAATATCATGACCTGTTGGATATCAAATCAGAAATTCTCTTTCAATACCCTTACCTACTCATAAGATGAAAAAAAATTATTCCCTCACAGCATTGGTATAGTACACTAAAGACACAAACTGCCATTTGATGGGAATTACTACGTGAGAGATGAAGATAGTACATTTGCTCAACTCACATGACTTTTGGTCAGGAGTTGGTTGTTTTGCATACAACGCCTTATGTGTTTGGTAAGGTTTTGGTGCATGCAGTAGTGAGGAGGTTTGAACAAACAACAACATTCTCTATCGATGCATTGAGATAAAGAGGAACTAACAAGAGTTCGACCCTCAATGAACTGCAATAGGTTGCTCTTCCTTCAAATTCAAACACTACCTCCAAGCATGCACCACAAGTGGCAAGAAATTTTTGATATTGTTTGCAAAACAACCAACAGGAAATTATCTTAAGAGCACCAATTCCGAACGAAAAGTCCAATTAAGTTGAAGGATAACTCTACTACAGGAATGATTTTCAGGAGAGTGATGAAGTGGAAGATGGAGAAATTTGAGAAATACAAGCAGTCATAATGGATGAATTAAGACCTTCAGTAGAGGTTCACGTTCAATGATTGATAAGTGGCCCTGGCAGCCTGCAAGGTGCAAACGTTAGTGCCAGACAATAGCAAGGCAGAGTTTCCACATTAAGGATGCCCAACAAAAACTCCTCTGACGGCCTGACCGCGACAATTCGTCAATGGTCGTCGAAGCCTTTTTCTAGTGGCTGAATCGGAAGGTTTGCTGAAAATGAACAATTATGTATAAGCTAGAATACTAGCGTCTGAATCCTACATGACCAAATGTACAAACTAGAAGCTCAGTCTCCCGATAACAGGGCAGTTGTATCGCGACCAGACGCTCTGTTTTGCGAGCGCGAGGAGGAGGCAAATTGCATAGCAAATGCCGTGGAAGACGATGATAAAAAGATACCAAGCTGGAGCATAAGGAGTGTCAACATTCATGAAAGGATAAGGCCAGTGATGGCTGATGCCAGTCGTATAGAGCGTCCATTGGAAGGTTGAATATGCGGCACTCCAGAAGATGAGGTAGCTGATGCGAAACCACGGGAAACGAAGACTGTTGAGGGAGAATTCGATCAAGAGGAGGACAATATTTGCTGCGTGCATGTTTAAGTCGATAAAGCTGTGGTGAAACTCTGGAGGAAGTACAAAAGGCACCAGCAGGCACCAATAGACGATGTCTGTTAACAGCACTGCAGGCAAAAGCGCTTGGAAAACACACTGTGTGAAATATCCTTCCACTCCTGCAGCTTCGCGCTTTTCTTCACTTCCTCTTGCAAATGGCAATTCCGGCACCGTCAACTTCTCTTCACTTGCTTCGCGATCTTCATCCAAGAGCTCCCGGTCCTCAGAAGATCGTTTCGGAGGCCTAATTCGGTTCACTTCAAGAAACGACCTCTCTTCAAGAAAATGCAAGAGACTCTGCCGAGAGGCGAGTGCAAAGTACAAAATCAGGAGCGCGAACGTCCACTGCGTGTAGAAAAAGAACACGTATATGCCCGAGTTGACAACATTGTACACAAGCTGCGGTAGCAAATACAAGAAGCACAAAACTCGAAAGGCCAGCAACCAGCTAGGATTTAGCGCGCCTCCGCACGAGCTCCATAGCTCTTCCCTACACACGTACCCGATCGGCACAATTCCTACAAGGCTAGGATCCTCGATCTGGTCATCCCGGGGGCCAGAAACTTTCGCACCTTCGTACCGCCGTAACAAGAAAGCAGCTCCTATGGTAAAGAAGACTACAAAACTTATGCAGACGGCAAAAGGCCAGTGATACTCCATCGCCTCACTTATTTCAAAGAGACGCCGACCCTCCGACTAAGGTCCGAATAAAGCAAAGAATCAACCACCTTCACCTAGGAAATACTCTCGCGCTTAACGCTACATCTCCATTCCACAAGGTTCAAGAATCTACTGGAAACTCCAATACGGCCAAGAAACCGCCTACTAAAACTGTTTTACGTTTTCACCATCTCCCATTATTCCTACCAAGCCAAAGCGCGTAGCCGATCCAAAATTCGATGCAGATTGCAAGAGACAGACTATCATCCCACGCGAACGTCCGGACCTACTTCAGGAAAAAAAAAAAAAAAAAAGAGGCTACAAACAACATGCACTCCAAAATTCTGACTAAAGGCAGCTTAAAAAATTTCAAGCAATCCACATCACCGCTCTTCAACAGGCAAGACAGGTTTCGGGAACACAGCAGAGAGAATGGGAAAAAGCGCTCCTGCCTACGCTCTAATTCTCACTGCTCCAGATTTTCAATTCGGTGTTGCAATCTGCACCAATAACATCGAAATGCGCGCAAAAAGACAACGGCAATGTGAGCCACAGCTTTATTAATCCAGGGCTGGTGAGTCTCTCAGTCCGTTCCAGACGAAAGAACGCCGAGGAAGCTTCCCCGTCGCCATACCTCTCTGCGCACTCTGCCACAACCCTGTGAGCTCATCAAAAAGCAGCACGAAGGCTGCCCGGAATCTACCGATTCCCTAGATTCTACGAGTTTTAGTCTTCGTGGATACCTAGTATATTTCAGCTAATAGGGCTGGACGTTAGGCGGTTTGCTAATAAGGGCTCTCCACTTGGGAAAGCGAGAGAGAGAGAGTGCATTGAATCTCTTGAGTCTCATCATGTGCAGATAGAAAGTTCTTTTTTGTAGGCCACAACCTCTTAAATTTTTACATAGGCAACCCATATTATGCCCCCCTCCCCACCTGACTTGGCTAAGCCTAAAAGTTGGTTCTAAGAACACGGCCTTCACACCATCGACATTATTTAGGGCTGAGCCTAGTTGGCAAATGATGTGGCATGGTTTACAAGTGGAGGTTTTAAGCCTCAAGCACCGACCCTCCCATCGGTACCTAGACATGAGGCAAGAATGTAGGACCTTTAAAAGTGTCGCCTCCCGCCCTTGTGATTGGTTGCTTTTAGTCTTGGCTATGAGGGCACGAGGAGCTTCATTAACAAAAACCGATGGTAAGATAGACAAGTAGTAAGGCATTTGGGGATGGGACAAAAAACTATCCATTGCTAGGTAAAACAATGGATAAACATTCATTGCTAGGTAGATAAAACAATGACCATGTGTGAAAGCTACTTAACTAAAACCTACTCGACAATCTCCGGAGCAAGTTCTTGTAGGTGCATCGGGATAGCCAGACGCCTCCACTATAACCATTGCAAGGGAGCTTTACCCAGTTTTTAGGAAAGACTTTGGTTATTCAGTAAAGTCACGTGGGGAGGGGGCATTAACATAACATTATTTAGAACCCTCTCTTCGTTTTCTTTTCAATTCCATTGTGGAATGTGATAGTAAGAAACTAGCTAGTGAATCCGGGGTATGGGATTCCGGGAGTTAGGGATTCTCTAAACCACACGATTGGGTATAGTTGTCAGGTGTTGGGTGACTAACGATGAAACCTTACATAGGGAGACTTAGATTCATACTGAGCTCCTCATAAGATTCTCATCCCATGGTTTTATTCCCAGGGCCCACAGATTGAACACACAACACTAAATACTTTTATGAAAGACCTTGCTTATTTATTCACTTATCTATCTAAGGTAAGTAGGTCTTAAATGAACATTTTTCACTTTGCACTCATTTCTTGTAGAATATGAAACATGCAATTAGTGCGAGATGATTAGCGATTCCAAATCGTGCCCATAGCCACTTCCCTCATAATTTTTGGAGTTCCTATGAGTATCATAATCATTGTCAAGGTGAAGATTCTTTGAGTCAATAAATGATCATATTGGTTGGTTCTTTCAATTACGTTTGACTATTACGTCTAAAATGGTTAGCAATTTTTGAACATGTAGTCCAATTTCTTTTCAACAAATGTCTTTTTGATGTCCATTCTTAGATCCTCACCCAACCATACACCACTCAAATACAAGTGTCCATTTAAGATCGGGAATTGAAGTAGGCACATCTACCTTATGTGTACATGGCATTTCCATGTGCCAAGTGTCTTCCGGCCCCCTCATATCCATGACAACCATCCATATGTACTAGAGAACATTAATTTGGAGAGAGACCAATTGATCTATATGATTGACTTTCCACATCTTCCAAAAATCAAGGTTGAATTCAAAAGTTGTTGCGTTATAACACACTGTTCAGCATGCACCAAAGCTACACTAAATCTGATATTTAGTGTCACTTAATATTTGGAGTTACACATTCCTATAAATTTTTTTCGTGTTGATGTAAATTTTTACCAAGTAAAGATGCTAATGTTCTATAATGTCCAAACAACCAATTCAACCTTTGTTGGTATAAAATGAGATGTACACTAAACATTTATAGCATTGTGTAATTTCAAATAGTAAGTGACACTAAATACAATATTTGGTGTATTATTATACACCCTAGTAACTTGATTGCAACATCATAACATTACTCAGCGAGCAACTTTTGTTTCATGGGCCCTCGGAATATAACAATTGGATGCTCAAAAAGTTGCGTAAGGAGACTGGGATTTAGATTTAACTCCCAACATCCAAATGTTATACTTTGAGGGCCCACGTTGCTGAGTAATGTTATGATAACTTACTTTGTGTTGGAAGCTCCATGGGTCCGAGAATGTCAAGGAAATAGTGCTCCCAAGTTATTCCCAAATGATTCCCTTGGAGCTCTAGATTCATACTGATGTAGGACTTGCTTCACATCGGTTGACAAGACATGGATGTGGCCTTTTTAGAAAGAAAGTGATCAACCGCAACTAGATAGTATTATGATTTTGCTAGTTCTTTTAGGAAATAAAACAAAAAAACATAATACAAATCATCTATGCATGCATGACGTCTTCATGTTGGAACTTTGTCTTCCTCATAACATGATTGTCTTGAGCAATGGGATGATTGTTCCCTTTCACCGCTCCTCCTCTGTGGTTACGTGTCCTCCTAGGTGGGTTGGGTTGAAGGTGGAGGCTTGCATAGGACAAATGTAGCAACCCTCATCAAGACTCTTCATCAACTTCAATTGAAAACGATTGTTGCTATGTGTAAATAATGTTGATTACTACTTACATTTGTACAATGTGAGAACTTTTGATTGGAGTTGTGAATTCTAAGAGTGTTCAACAATCTTTGAATTAGATAGTACGATTAAAGAAGTATATTGGCAAGAAAATCCATTCTCAACAAAATGCTATAGCATTTTGTAAGTTTAGAATGATAATCGACACCCTATTAGTACATGTTATGATGTAGAGGAGGAATATCAAGTGGTAAGCTAGCATGATGCAAGGGGGGAGGGGAGTCCAAAATATGCACGCCCCGAAGAATCCTCGATGAGGAAAATTGCGTTATGGTAATTTCATGGCGTTCTAATTAAATTAAAAAAATGATTTAAAATACACATTGTTCCAGAAGCTGATGATTATTTTTTTCCCTTTTTTGTTTCTTTCTAAATAAACATTGACGTTAGCACAAAACATCGCATTCTAGATTTCTAAACTTAGAAAAATCGCATAGTTCTGTTTCTATTGTCTAATTGTTTGATTCGATGCTCAAACAAAATATTACACACAAGTCCTTGGTTGCGATATGTGGGACCATGTATCACATGAACATAAGCCTCCTTCAATGTTGGGATCCCCCATTTATGGGAAGCACTCCAGTTATAATTATTGTGAACGTTTCAACAAGCAACTATGATTTATGAGAGTTTTTTTTTTTTTGCCGGAGCCTCTTCCTTTGGAAAGAAACCATCATGTAGTTCCTTAGATATAGTACCCAAGGGTGCTCAATTGCACTCTCGGTGGGTGAATAATATGCAAATGGCCACCAGACCCCATGCCTCTTTTAAAGTTGTCTGCATCTTGCAAAGGGAATCCCCATCCTCAATTGATGTTGTTCACACCTGAAGACACTTTGTTGTGTGCTTTTACGATATCCTTGGCTTTGCAATCATGGCCAGAGTTTGGGAAGTTTTTGAAGCCTTAGTGGCTAATTGGTGGTAGTTGCTACGAAGGGTCGGATTTTTTCCAATTTACATCGGCAACAGCCGGTCTTTTGTAAAATCAATCGGTCAATTGCCTATATTTTCATATTTTCATTGGCCAATATCCGATTAAATGGAATTCATATTGGCATTAATTGTTTAAAAGATGTATGAAAAGTTATTAGAAATCGTTTCTTAGTACAAAATCTTGAATAAGTGAAAAGAAAGGCATGTTCAAAATTTTAAATTTGAAGAGTTAATATCCTTGGCAGGAATTGAACCTAGCAATGCCTTCACCGCTTGAAGGCCAAGGGTCCCCCAATTCTTCATAGAAACAATTGGATTTGGTCATAGAAACGTTGCATAATTCAAAAAGTTTAAGGTTTAGGGTACTTCCTCAAGTTCATCATCAGATGCCCCGGACAAATAGCGCTATGGATGCTTCCGGCTGAAATCTAGTAACTCACAAGAAGAATTGGCTACATTTTTGGGACATTTTCTGGTCCATCGGCTAATTGCCGGAAGATTGAAATTACAGTCGGATTGCCATCCGATGGTTGGAAATTTGGACCGGCCATGAGGGGAAATCCATCGGCTGATAATGAACTAGCCGTCGGTTTTCCTCGAACATAGATCGTGGCTACAAAGAAATGGAAGAAGCCAAGTTGACCTATTAGAAGAATACACACAAAAAATAATGATATTTCTTTCAAAAATCAAAGTAAATGTGTTTTATTTATTTATTTAATAATAATTACTATAAAATTTACAGAAGGAATCGGTGGAAATCTTAGTTTCAACATGTCAAGGGTGTAAATTATATAAGTTATGGAGAGCCGGTTCTCCTTTTTTTCTTCTTAGAACATTCCTAGATGGGTGCACTTTAACTCAACAAACAAGTGCATGGTGTACTATACTCTTGCTCCAAACTTGACCTAAATATAGAGTGGATGGGAGGGTGCAATTGATTTTTCTTTAAACTAGAAAATAACACTATGCTTTATAGGTTGAGAAGTATTATGCTAAAGATTTAGTTGTTAATTTTGAATTGTAAGTGGGTTTGGCCCATGACATCCCATGTGGAAATCGCTTTTTGAAACACTTGAAAATGTTGAACCAAAGAGCCTCATTGAGTAAGCTATCAAGGTTTGTGAACCGAAGTGGACATGGTTTCGTAGGCAATTGCCATTGGACAAAGCTCCTATATTTCACATTCTAAAATGAAGAGACATGTTACATTCTAGAAGGTTCGGACCACTTTACAAATTGGTGTGCGTTTTAGCTTCACATATCTTATCTTAAGATCACGTTGACCTAATGGACTTCAAGCTTGAAAAGCAACCAATTGATGGTCGGGGACTCTTTAATCGGTGGTTGAAACTTGGGGAAAATTGAAAGCCTATATTTATTTGTGCAAAAAAGTCCACGTGTCTTTTATTTGGTCAAACTTGATGGAAGGAAGGTTCCCAAAGACTAAATATTTGGCATTATTTTGAGCATCCTTAGTGATCGGGCCCTACTCAAACTTTGGGTGATTGTCCCTCCATATATAAAGAGGGTTTGATGGACACCCACTTTGGTGCGGTTGGGTGGAAAGTTTTTAAGAGTGCCCATTCACCTTGTCGATAGATATAAACGTTGGCTTCAGATGGATCAAGCATGAATAAAGAGCCTCTTCACCTGCATCCTACTTCTCCCTTTCAAGGGTGGGCTCTCACCTTGTATAAGTACCATGTCACTTTCCAAACGCGACTTTAGGAATATTTGAAGGCACACTCTTAGAAAATGATGAGTTCGTTTTGAGAATGCCTTCAATTTTTTTGTTATCACAAGTGTTGGCCAATTGTAAGTAAAATAATGTACACTACCAATACTACTGCTTGTAGGGTGTGCACTTTGTTATGAGAATTTTGTGACATTTTCTAATTGTACCAGTAGCATCTATTGATACCTATGTAACTTACGTCCCTTCAATACTGAAGGCAGTGCATGCTAACACTAACATCCCCACCCAAAATCAACATATTAAAACCTTGGAACTATAAAGTACACATTGACTTTGAGAATGTTCACCATTTTAACATCGAGTTTCCCATGTTGGTTTTGGGTCATCTATCAAAAAAACTTTGAACTAATGTTTTGAGGAAAACTAGACCAAGTCCCAAAGTTCATTATATAACATGTTGAATTGTATTGTAGGATCCTCCAATAGAATATGCAAGTTAGTTGTGATAATATCATAGCAAATTTTATGAATATATTTGAATATCTTCTTATCCAATTATATAGATTCAACATCAAAATGTGTAAAATCAATTTCTGTTGTTGTATTTTAATATCACAACACTCAATAAACCATTGAGTTCCCATTGAGGGTCTACATACCTCCCATTGAAGTATAATGGAATTGTATCAACAAACCCATCCATAGAAGTGAGGCAACCAAAAAAATCCAATTTTTGAGAAAATGTCCAGATTTACTTAAATACAAGTTTTTGAACCCTTGGTTTTGCATATCGGTGCGTTGGAATCCCCTATCAATGCTAGTGAGAAATATCTAGAACTTTATAACATAATATGCAGTAGTAGATACACTTAGCGCTTAAAATGATGGTTTTAACATCATCTACCTTAATCAACTCACAAGGAGGCCTGCATTAAATTTTATCTCTGCACTAAATCAAGAAATAACGTAGCTATCAATATGAATACATGTGAATGAGAGGGAATTCTTGCATCAAGCGTACCTCTCATTCATCCAACATAAAAATCATGAAATGGTATGTAGCTTTGAGGCTAATTTTTTTAGTTGACTTGACACTAGAATTAGTTTTACAGATCCTGAATTAGTCTAATCCAAGCCATTTTAAATGAATCGATCACAAACATACAGGGGGTCAAGTTCTTACCGTGGATGGATGAAAGGGACGTTCATATGGGATAATTCCTTCTTTCCCAATTACAGTGGAGGTGTTTCTCTAAACCAACATGTTAACATGCCACAGAAGGTGACACTACGTCGTTTTCAGAACTTACACTAAATAGTCCTATTATTATGGATGAAAAATTAGCGTGGATGTAACTAGTGTGGACCACTCTTATTCTATAATTGGGTGGAATTAACCAGGGTTCAAGACCCCAAGTCTTTCCCTTAGTCTTCCTTGACACTTTCGGCCAACACCTTACATAAATAAAATAGTCACATTTTATATCAAAAGTAGCACAAAAAGAAATAAAATCACCCACACTATTTGCAAAAGAGACAAATGAGTTGCTAATTTTTTCAGAGATTGCATTTGAAAAGTGTTAGATAAGCCACCCTAAGTGATGCACTGGTAGCAATGAAAAATAATTAGTGTGTTTTATAAAGCTACCTGATGGATCGCAATGAAGGTCAAGGGCAAGAGGCTTCCTTAAATCTTAGAAGGAAGGGCCACATTGGCAAGTGGACAAGTGACAAACTTGACTTGTGGAGAAGGGGACTTTGATTCCGACACAATAAATGTGCCCGCCGTTTGAGACCGAGATTGCAAATAGTGTGACAATTTATTGCCCTAACCAACAAAACACTAAATATTCGATTCAATGGAGCAACCTTAACTTTGATGTACAATGTTGATTATGAGAGCCTCCATCACTTGTCATGTAGTTAGCAAAGTGTCCCTTGCCATCTTCGTTGGTTGTTGCCCAATGTTTGCAAGATCATTTACGTGGGTCGATGTTGAATAATGTGGGCCACACTAAATCAAATGTTTAGTGTTCATGCTTGTAAACCCACAATAGACAAATAAAACAGGAATAAAGGAGACATTGTAGTGTGGCATTGGTTGTATGCATGTGAACATATTACTTGTGGGCATTATCATTTATAACCATAACAATCCTACTAGATGTTACATTGACTTCTTGTCATAGTATATGGTTGTCGTTCCATTGGAGTCATTAGTATGGGGAGCCCGAGTAATATATTAGAAACTAAATATCAACAACTAATGAGAGCAGGGGGTGATTAAGTGGGGAACTATTGGGTAATATGGGCACATCTTGGACAATAAAGACCATTGGAACTAGCTTGATGGGGAGTGCTATCATGTGAATGGTGAGCAGTAACATATGAGCAGTGAGAAAGATAATAAAGATGGTAATACACGCACTAGTATCCTATAAGCATGGATTTAGTGCAATGAAAAAATGGACCATGTACGCGGGTATGGATCATTTATATGGGGTATTGCCACGGGGAGGTCACTCATTGTCAAGCCCTAAACCACGTGCAAGCAAAGTTTGCTACCCCTATATTATATGCCATAGATAATTTTAAAATTTATGATATTTTCTCTATATATACATATCCATTGATAATATCTTTTGTATATTTTTTTGAAATTTTTAGTCATCTCCATTTTTCCTAGTAATTCTTTTAGTTCAATTCTGCGTCATTCTAGTTAGAAATGGTATGTTTTCTAGATTTTTTTTTTTATCAAATTTTACTATGTAATAGATACCATGTTTATGTACTCAAAAATCTTTTTTGATAAAAGTTTGACTCATTTTGTTGATGCAACTTAGAAAAAGTAGATTTTTTTTGCTTGCACGTAGTTTTCAACTTGACAATGGAGTGACCTCCCCATGGGTATTGCATTCACCAAACACCCATTTTAATGATCCATATGCCACCGAATTGTTTTCAATTTAGAATGTATCGTCTTGTTCATTTTAGGGTTACCAATTACTAACACATCTGAAGGTAGAAAAATTGATAATGGATGGAAAATGGACAATAGATTTCAATAATGCTTCCATTAAAATATTGGAAGGGTCGATGAGATCGGCACACCAAACCAAGTCCACTGATTGTGGTCTATGCAAAGAAAGACATCAGATAGATAGATAGAAACTTCGGTCCCTATTTAAAGGGGCCGGCGTGAATGAAGTGTCCGTTCGTATTGTCAAATGACCCGATGCCCACCAGACAAGGGGAAATTTGGACAATACTACTCTCCCCTTCCGGGGATGGACACTATAGTAACCGGAAAACAAAATAAAGGTAACCCTCCTTAGTTGATTAGCGCGCAGTTGCGTCAGTGTTATAGTATAAGATGTAATTTGTTGTGTTTGGTGAACACCAAGTCATGTTTCCTTGGCTAGTTGAGGGAGGATGTTTAGCTACATGTAGACGGTCCGGGTTCGACTCCCATTGAGTCCGTCTGAGCGTTTAGTGTGTTATCCATGACTTGGTGCTGCTAGTGATTTAAAGGCATGAAAATTGTACCAACCAGCCGGTGCCTACCCATCTTCCTGAGCTATTGGAGTTTACATTGTTCAATAAATAAAGGACTATTTTATGATCTTTTTCTTATTATTTTTATTTTGTTTGTTTGTTTATTTATTTATTATTCCGTTGGTATTGCTTGGTTATTTTCAATTCGTCTTTTATGTAGAAGGATTGAACTAGCATATTGTATGGCAATGGTGTTTATTTCTTTGAATGTATGGTTTACAGGATTTTGAGGTAGTTTAAATGTTTGTTCAAGTTGTTTCATTGACAGGGTGTGTGTGGTTCCTCTAGCTCCGGCCGAAATGACTATAAGTGGGTCTACCTTCCAGCCTTGTTGAGTGATGTCATCAATAAGTGGTTGATACTTTTGGATTTTATTGTCAATTGTATCTTGTGGGAATCTGTCGTTTATGTATGTGAATTCGATAAATTGTACCGTGAGGTTGTCTGTTGGGTGTGGTGGTGGGGTGCCTTGGTGTGGGAGTTCTTTGATACATAGGAGGTCGGGTTTAAATCTTGCGTTGCAGTGGCATCTTTGTTGTCCACATGTACATGGTAGGAGCCATGTGGGGACTGTATTATCTTGTGAGTTGTTGTCGAATGTCCCTGCATTCATAAGGATGTAGCATCTTGATTTTTGCGATGATAGGATTAGTTTTCTTAATTCTCATACTGCTTTGTTATGTCTTTTGGTTCTTAGGGCATGTATATGGTGTTGATTGCATTTTAACAGTACATGTAGCCATGTATTTGCGTCAGAGGAGTTACAGATTGGGCATGTGATAGATGGGAATCTTTCTATGCCAAAAAATAGTTTTTTTTTTCTGGCGTTGCCCATGTATTGTCCAGTTCGGAATTTTAGTATGCATGTTTTTTGTGAGTCTGATATTATAGGGTTAGACCAAAAATTATTAGATATTTCGTTATCAATGTCAGGGTTCGTTGTCCATTTGCTAATGTTGGGGAATTATTCTGACATGGTTTTTATATTGTTAGCTCGGTCGTGTTTAGTTAAGTATGTTTCGAGGCATCTGACAGGGCCTTTGTCAGGTCGCTTGTTTGATCCAGGCCAGGTGTCTTTTTGGAAATAGTGTGGTGTGGTGTGTACAAATTCGTACGGTTTGACAGCGAATCTGTATTTTTTTTGGCACCTTGCTTTGCTAATTGATTTGCTTGCTCATTTCCATCAATGTTTGTGTGTGCTTTTACCTTATATATCGTAGTGGGTTGCGTTCGGCTTTTTAGCATTTCTACCATAGATGTTAATATAGTTTTGTCCGCATGGTTGTTATGGTGGGTAGGATGTTTTATTTGTGTGTTAAGTACATATATACAGTTGAGGCAGTCTATGAATATGTGTACTGGTTCATTTGTGTACTTGGTAGTAATTAATCTAAGTATTTTGTGTATGGCCATTAGCTTGGCCCTAAAGCTGGTTTGTAGGCCAGACAGTCTTTTTGATATACATATTTCTGCTTTTGTTGGGTTGTAAATTCCATAGCCGGCTTTTTCTTTCTTTCAATGTCTGTCGTTTGCTTGTGTGGGTGGGACAAACGATCCGTCTGTGTAGTAGCTGTATTGTGGTGGGAATTTTAGTATCGTGTTTTTTTTAAGTTTGGTAACGGTGGTATATTTGTGGTTGATGGGTTGATATGGGGTGGGTAGAGTAATTTATTCCATTTAGCGTTTTTGTTTACTAGAGTATTGCGAGGTGTGGGTGGGGCCTTTTGTATGTGGTATTGTGCTATTTGTAGGTTTTTGATTACTGTTTTAATTGTATCTATTTGGTCGCGTGTGCCAATGTTGAGGTTTTGGTGGTGGATACAGAAGATGTGTATTGCTAATGGTTCTATTCGGGGTTTGCTTATGTTTTGTGGGGTTGTTGGTTCATCATATGTAATGGTGTCTGTATTGAAATGGGCTAACACGTGTGTGTCTGGGTATGGTCCGGTGTGTGGTGAGTAGTTTTGGTACCAATTAATGTCCGGTGTAACTAATATTGTGATATTGTTTGAGTCGGTTTTAGCTGCTAGTCTTGCCAAGTGTATTGTTTGTTAGGTTGTTTCTTCATTATGTGGGTGTGCATACCCAATTCTATTCCATTTGTATTGAAAGGCCGTACCTAGTGATCCAAAGACTTTGTCTCTTGCAAATGGGGAGTAAAATTTAGTGATATGTGTAGAACATGTTACTGGTGAGGAGAAGTATGAGTGTGTGATGTTGAATGTTTTGGTGATAGAGTCAAGGAGATTTTATGGGAGAGTGTGTTGTGATGTTTTTAGTGGGTCTTTTTTTGGTTTTTTAGAGTTATATATTTGGTAGAGCCATACTACTTCTGTTTCAAATGATTGTGGGGGAGGTACTAAGTCGTGTGTGTTGTATTTATCTTTGTTATATTGTTGCCAGAGCCATTTTAGTCTTGTAGTTGGGATGGTAATGAGGTGTTGTCCGGTGTCTTCGTATATATGTGTTAATTTGTTTTGTGTGTGTATGGTGTTTTCTACAGTGGCAATGTTTTTTTTCTGGGTTGCATTCTATTACTGATATTTGTGTGTATGGTATTATCGTAGGTGATGGTATATATCTTGGATCTTTGGCTTGTATGGGGGCTATGTGTGTTTGTACAATGTTTTTATAGTAATTGTGTTGGTATCTTGTGTAGTATTCTTTTAGTAATTTGATGTTGTGTTCGATTACTGGGGGTTGGTTTAGTGGGAAGAGTTCGCATTGTAGCAGCCATTTATTATATGTGGTGTTGTTTTGGAGTGACCATTGGCATAGGTATGTGTTGAGTTTTTTTGTTATTTTATATTTATCTTTGGTTTCGTTTGATCTGTGATTCAGTATACTGTGTATGGGGTATCTGAGTGGGTTATTTTTTATGTTGGGGGTGGATTGGGTTGTTGTAGTTGTCGTGGTAGTGATAGGTGTAATGGATTTTCTTGCATGTTGGGTGTTAGTTCATTATTTTCTGATATGTATCTTGCTTTTAGTGTACGGGCTTAGGGGTGCCTGTTACATGGGTTTGGGCAGTTTTGGTTGCAAGTTTGTTGGCAAAAAAATTGTTCCGCTATACGTAGTGCAGTTTTTTCGAGTTTTGTTGGTGTTTTATAATATATTTGGAAGTCTTTTGGTGACATTAAATTTGTACCATTGGGGAGGGAGATGTGTTTTACTTTATGTATGTTGTGGGTTAAGAGTTTGTGTAGTAGTTTTATGGATAGCTCTGGGTTTAGTTGTGGTAGTTCGGTTGTGGCTTGTGTTCTCCATTCATGTTCTAGTTCTGTTGTGTAGAGTTGAAAGTTTACTTCTATGCTTTTGAGGTGAGCTCCTCCTTCTTTTTTCATTAGGAATAGCGTTCGTGTTGTAGGTGATCTTATACAATCTTGGTATTTGATTCTTTGTATGTCCTCTGCCCCTCCGTATTTGGCTAGTATGTGTTGTATGAGACCTTTGTATATTGTTCCTAATCTTCCGGAGTCGTTTAATGCATTTCTAAGTTGTTCACTAGTACATCTTAAGTAAGCGTTTTTTAATGAGAATGTTTCTAGTCCAAATAGATCATATGGTAGTTGGGTTATTATGTTTGCTATACATTTGGGAAGACCACATATTATTTTTTGGATACCGATTATTTTTTTGTCTAATTTTTTGATAGTTGGTAATGAGTATGGGACTGTGTAGAAGCTGTATGCTATACCAGCTCTGATGACGGTATCCACCATGCTTATTTTTTGTTTAATTGTAGCTGGGCATTTTGTTAGTTCTTTGCATTGGTTTATTACTTTGGCTAACGTGATGTGTGTTTGGAGCTTCCATTTTAGTGACGGTACTAGTTGTATGCCTAAGTAGACGTAGGGTTCGTTTTGGTATAGGATTGGTAGTTGTTGGTTCTTGTAGTTGATGTTTTGGCCTTGGATTTTGGCTTTGAATGTTTCTGGTTTTATTTTTGAATTATTTGGGCACCCTGTGATGGCACATTTTGGCACTCCTAAATCCATTCTGGCCCAATCACAGTATTTGTCTAATTTGCTTAGTTGGGTTTGTATTGATTGAAGATTGCTTGTGATAGCGGCTAGATCGTCTGCGTATGTTGCCGAGTTGATTATTAGTTTGGACGTACCAAATGTGTATCCATTCTTTCCTCTTTGTAGCCATCTAAGTAGAGGTTCTAGGAATATTAGGAAGAGGTATGGGCTAAGTGTGTCTCCTTGTATTGGTATAGGTTTTGTTTTTCCGAAGTGTTCACCGGTGAATATGGTATTGGAGTTTGAATAAATATTTCCTATTAGGGTCACCGCATCTTCTGGGTATCCTAAGTCTTTTGTTATTGCTAACAGTCTTGCGTGATCGGGCGAACCAAAGGCATTTTTGAAGTCAATATATAATAGGTATATATCTTGGTTTATAAATCTTGCATCTTCTAGTGCTGCTATGAGAAGTTGGAGTTGTCTGGACGTGCTTCTTTCTGCTCTGAATCCTTCTTGACTGTCATGGAGGATTTGGTGTTTTTCCCCGTATGCTGATAATATAAATGTTAGGGTACTTATAAAGAATTTGTATATTATGTTTGTGAGTGCAATTGGTCTATGGTTTGATAATTTTGAGGGGTCTCCTTTCTTATATAAGAATATGGTTAGGCTTATTTTCCATGATGTTGGAATTTGTTTTTGTTTATAACAGTGGGAGAAGAATAGGAAGAGTAATTTGTGGAAGCTTTCGGGAATATTTTTATGATTATATTGGGAATTTTATCGGGGCTTGGTGTTTTGTTGTTTGCTAGGTTTTTAAGGCAAATTTCGTATGTTTCGCTGTCAATGTATTTATGTAAAGGGGTTTGTGGGGTTCCTCTCTTGTCGATGACAAATCCGTCCAAGTTATGCCAGGGGTATTGTCTTACACCGTAGGTACAGTATGGTGTATACTCCGGTTGGTGATAACATGTTGGTACTGTGGGTCTGTTGCTAGTGGATTGTTGTTTGTGGATTTCGTTGGCTATGTCTACCGGGTTTGTAAGTATGTTTTGGTGTTCATCTGTAATGCAATCGAGTGGGGATGTTTCTTGGTTTTTGAAGACTCTTTTGTTAATTTTTTTCGACTTTTTTCATATAATTGTTTGTATTTGGTTATGGCTTTTTTGATACATTCTTGGGTGTATTTTGTGGTAATTTTTCGGGCATGTATAATTGCGGTTTTTGCTATTTGGGCTATTGTTTCTATCCATTCTTGTTGGTTAGGTTCCTGATTTGGGGGGGGGGATAATGACTTGAGTGTGATTACGTAGTTCTTCTATTATTGGGTGTGTTGACCAGTTAGGTGAGTTCTTTTTGCGGTAGATTGCTTTCCTAATTAGATGGTAGGTGGAGAGATGTTTTTTCCATTTTGTTTGTAGTTTTCTTGGTAGAAAACCTCCTTGTTGCGATCTTCGGTTTGTGAGGTCTGGGAGGGGTGGTGCGTTACACGTGTCTTGGATTTTTTTTTAAATTTGTTGAATTATATGGTCTAGCTTAGTACAAGATCTTTGCCATTGTATTGTTGTTATTTGGTTGGTTTTTAGTATGTTTGTGAGTTCGTTTATTTGTAGTGCGTTTTCTACGAAAAATTATGTTTTGAATAATTCGATGTTTGCTTGTGGAATGGGGTTTAGTAGCCTTGGTGGTTTGTTTGTGGTTGGTGGCGTATAGCGGGCTAGTAGTGTATTTGGTGGTATATGTATTGTTATTGGGGAGTGGTATGAGTTTAGGTTATGGTCGTTATTTGTGGTTGATGAGTATAGAGCATTATTGGGTGTTTTAATGTAATATTCATCTATTAAGCTAGTTTGGTTGTAGTCTTGGCCCCCTTGTCTAGAGTATGAGTTGTTCGTGGGGATATATGTGAGTTCAAGGTTGTTCGTAAATGCATGCCATTCTATATCTTCAACTTGTGGTGGTGTTGTTATGTATCCGTTTTGTCGTCCAATTAGGGCTATGTCTCTGTTAAAGTCTCTGCATAGGATGAGTGTGTGATTTGGGTGGTTAGTGTTTTGTTGTGTGATATTTTGTTGTATTATTGGTATAAGTCGTATGTCATCTTCGTGTGATGGCATGTAGATGTGTATTAGTAGCCATGGTTGTAGGGGTTGGTTGTTTATTTTTATTATTTGTAAATATGGTGATATTGCAGCTGGAGTGGGGATTTTGGTGATGTTACCGGGATATGCGTATGATTTGTTTATGAGTGTAAGGAGTCCACCTCTTGCAGGTGTATATGGCATTCTTTGTTGTATACATCTTGTTAATGTATGTGTGTTGTTAAATATTAGCTTGTATTGTACGAATAGGTTTTGTATGTATTTTGTGGATTTTGTTGCGGTTAGTTTGGTTTCTTGTATAGTGATGATTGCGGGATTGTTTGGTGTATATGATATAAGTTGGTGGAGGTTTGGTAGGGCTGTGTTTAGTGACGAAGCATTCCATGTAATTAAATGTGTGCTGTGGTTTGTTGTTTGGTTTTCTTGGGGGTGCAACATGGGTATGTCGGGTAGTGGCGGGGGGTGGGAATATTCATGTAGCAGGTCTTTACATTTTAAAGCTTCTGTAAGTAATTCATTTGGTAGAAAGGGAAATTTGTTTGTTATTAGCTGTATATTTAAGGGTGCATTACTTTGTTTAATGAAGTTATATAGTTCTTTGTGGATGGTTCTGGGTGGGTTGATAATGTCTTGATTTGTTTGTAAGAATTGTGTGTATGGGTGTGTGGTTGTGATGTGTCATCATATGAAACATCATATAAAACCAACCCACACAAACCCAATCATTATGTCTAACTCTACACACGATCCTATTTCATTCTCATTCACTATTCTCTTCATTACCCTCTTTTGTCTCATCATTTACATATGGAGAGTGAATCGGCTTCGAGCACTTCGACGAATGACTGGTATCGATGTAGTTGCCATAGCCTTAGCTATATTCTCTATAAGTGGAGGAAGCAACATACAATTGGGAGGTGATGAAGCCTTTGCTATCATGCTTTTGCTAAGACCAAGCAAATGGTTAGTAACATGATCCAATACGAAATTGAACACCTAATATTGAATAACGAATAACTCCAATATTGAATGAAACACCAAACTTACTTACTAATACGAGATTGCTTCACCACCTTACGTATAGGCTCGTCGTCATTTGCAAGGTTTATAGTGTGAGGCAAAATTGCACAAAAGAGCTATTATTGCATCGAATATGGTTGAATCCCCTTCAAGTGCGACAAGGTGTCATCCACTATGCTTATAAGCATAAACAAATGCCCCTGGAATCCACAATGATGACCATCCATGAGCAAAGCCATAGAAATAAAAACAAAATAGGAACATTTTATAAATTTGACTTGATTCCAATAATTGCAATCACATGTGGAAGCAAAGGCATTAAGAACCACCGATCCATGTTCATTTAATGCCTTGATGAAGACTTGCATGATGTAGAGTCTTTCTATGGTTCCCCTCTCCACAATACACTTTTGTTCATGAGCTAAGTATCAATTGTGGTCAAATTAAAGAAAACATTGGTGGTTTCAAGATCCATGTCACCCATACCAACACTTTTATGGAAAAGAATACGCAAGGAAGCCTTCACGTTGTGAATGAAAGTCATAATGCAAAAACATCAAGTCTAAAATACCACAAATAAATCAAAACCAATAAACAACATATGTGTATTGGTATGATATTTCAAAAACCAAAATAATTGAAATAGGTAATTATGATTGGTATATAATTTTTTGAATTTTTGAATTTTTTGAATTGATGTATCCATTTTGGTAAAGTAGTTATCAGAGATTTGAGAAACAATTGGTTATCCAAAAAAATATTATTTAAAAGAAATCCTAGGAAGTAAACACATTAGAACACGAGTTAAAAGGGCAAAGCAAAGTTTGGTATTACGAAAGATAAGTCATCTAGAAGCTGGAGCTTCACTGATCCTGAACACTTACTTTATCTATGCAATAAATCAAAACCAATAAATAAATTCAAATTTAGTACGTGCGTACTGCGCGAAATCTGTCAACACTTGAGCATAACGGCAACTCATTGATGCCCCACCAATCCTTTGCAATTGTAAAATCATAAGTTTCCACAGAAATCATCACGTCCACTTTAACTTCTTTTATTTATGGCAAGAAGACAAGAAGACATGCATCCTCATAAAGGTATGCACTAGCAAATTCGAAAAGAGCTTTGATGTGGAGGATGAATGCAAATTCCACTATGGAATGACAATATAAGGTTTGGATACATTGGGAATGGGAAGCCCAGCTGGAAAATCTACAATCATTAGGTCAAACTTCAAACCACCCAATGAAACCTGCAAAGGGAATTCAAAACCACATAAGAGATTCAACATGATAATTTGCATCAAAATATCTAAATAAATAAATCAACATTGCAATAGTACCTTGTTTAAGAAGTCTATAACCTCAACCATGATAGGGTGATTTGTGGCCCCATTCTCCAATATGGATGCAATGGATGTGCTTTTACCCATTATCGATAGTTGTTGAGAGCCCACTGTCAAATATGATCCCACTCAATTCTCTCTACTATGCCTTTATGCCTTTGGTTGCGAATGCACAATTGTGGTGGGAGGAGTTGTTGCAACAATTGCATCCGTTGTAGGCGGAGTGTTTGTTACAACAATATAACCTATTGTAGGAGGGATTGTTGGAGTTGCATCCACCTTCAATTTGTGGTGACGATTATATTTCTTATTGCTGAGTAGTGTCTATCATTTTGGATCCACATTTGTGCTTAATGCCCTTTTCCACTTGAGCGCCTTTCATGTCATTGTCATCAACCATGTCATCATGTTCATCACCGGTATTTGAAGGATCCCATTTAGATCTCTCAATTTTCTTCTAAGGTGGAAAAATATCAACGGACAATCCAAAATCTATGGATATTTCCACAAAATTGTGGACTCTCATGTCCTCGACTGGGATGCATATGCAATGTCTGCCCTTTTTTATCCACAGTGACAAAAATTGCGGAAGCGAAGACATCAAGACAATATTAGAAAACATGAGATGTATTTGCACATACATAAATCAAAAGAAAAAAAATATTGAGACCATTATATATGCTGAGTTCAAATTCAAACAAAGTCAATGAAATGCCACAATGAGCCTATGAATACATGTATATAACTCTTTTTGTGGCAATTTCATCACCCAAAAAATTCTCAAGTTTAGAAAATTTGATGAATGATGTTTTCCCTCTAAACATGGGTTGAAATGCTTTGGACCATAATTAATTTCTCCATTTCTCAACATAATTAGCAAGTTGGGAGTACATCCTCATGCCACTAAAGTTCACCCAATTGATTCTTGAAGCCTTTAGACTCATTGACAACATTTTCCTCCAACTAAAATGTGCAACAAATACTCAAGTTATAATCCCCCAATACGAGTAAATAAAATCGGATATAGTAATCACACATAAGGTTGGAGTAATGTTCACGTGCCATAATTATAAGTAGCAATGCTACCGGGGTTGCTTTTGGGTCCGTGATCGAGTACAAGTTAAATGCACATAAAGTGAAAAAATATTTTTTAATATAGATAAAGAGTAGGCTAAACAAAGGTGAAATGCACAAATTTAGTGTTTTATACAATGTGCAATAAATTAATAATTTTTTTTGCAAAATTAAACTAGTTCCCAACTTAGATCAATAGTGGATTTAAAAAAAAAAGTGAATCACTTTGTTGACTTGCATTAAAATACTTTTATTATTATTTTATTGTTTTTAACCTAGTCTAGGTGAATACCTTCTTCGCCTTTTAGCATTGGTTTTGTCTTTGAAACCTTTATAAAAAAAATAATAATAATAATAACTACCTAAATTGATCAAAAATAGGCTAAGTAAAAATTTAAATGTAGTGTTACTTTAGCTCTCAAAATAGCATGAAACTAGCGCGCATTCATTTGATATTTTTTTGAGAAGGTCAATCAGGGGGGCGCTAAATAATGTTATGGAGTTTAAATGATGCCCTCTCAATTCAGCTGTTTAATTTAGTTTTCTTGACGTCTCCTAGTGGAAATCAAAGAGGATCTCTTGCTATGTGACTATAATTCCACCAACATAACCACCGCACTTTGTATTTTAATTCCATAGAAGTAGTTGCAATCATTTGCAATTTCTCTAATATCAATGAGGCTTTGCAGTGACATCAAAATGTCTAAATTAGGTATGAAATAAAGTTATTGTCATTTTTAGAATATGTACTCTAAAATTGTGAGCATTTATTGAATTGATGTCACTACTCACATGTTATTGCACTACTCACCCCTATTCGTTCATATGTTAGCTTCCCTCTTGACTTGATGGATGCATTGGACAATCAAGGTTGTCAATTTCTTGTGTTAACTACACTATATAATTAATTAGGTGTGGGCTGCACTATTCATCATCGACCCATAACAAGGAACACTAGATTTATTATTGTGGGCTACATTATTTTTCTAGTAACACCTTTTTGTATTTGTGTTAGGTTACTATTGTGATCCCATGATTACTATCAATGTACATTAATCTAGGTCAATATTATATGAACACATAAAATAATCATAATAGTACTATGCTGACATGTTTCATTAAATTATAACAAGACAACACATTAGTTCTAACGAATTTGGTTATTAATGTGGATATAATTTTGGATAAATTTATGGCACATTAATTCCAATGCAGACTAAATTAGGTGTAGTAGTTGCATGTTTTTTGTTTTCCTTCTTTAATTCATCACTTCATGGATGTCTATAGGGTTTTCCTTCACATTCTGGCACTAAGATAAGAGCACCTTAACCAAGAAGTTAAGGTGTTTGGCATACATGTGCTAGCCACATGAACCCAAAAACAATTCCCATGTAGGAACAAAGCAGACCATGTACACTGTAAGTTTTGATTTTTTAAATTGAAATAAATACAAATTTTTGAAGTGAATATTGTGTTGTCACTTAAAACCATTAAGGGGGAGGGGGGGGGGGGGTGGTTCATGTTCATATGGTGATCATCCTCATAATCAATATGTGCTTATTATGCAAGATTTTGAGGGAGTTGGTTTTGGGGGTTGTCTTGGTTTGAGGTGCTTCTACCTTAATAAAGATGTGATAGTCATCTTTCTAGTGATGTCACACCTTTATAAGATCAATACATCCATAGTCGACCATGTCCATTTTGATGCTCAGTAGGGTCATGTAATGCTAACATAGATGAGATCTATGTTTTTTAGGCGAACACATTTAAAGTTTATGTCATTGTGGCTTGTGATTGATTACCCCCATAAGAGTTTTGATAATTATTGTAGCCGAGGAATATGATTGAGATGAGCAATTATGGATTAACCCATAGATCGACATTGTGTAACCCTAAAATTTACACTTCAAAATTTGTAGCAATTTCCATATTCATGATTTTTTTATAAAAATAATTGCATTCTCAGAATCTTCGCACAAAAAATACTTCCCTGCTATTACTCCTCCTAAACATATGTAAACTCTCTTAGTTTATGAGTTATGGATGCCTCAACCATGAATTATGTTTCTCTGAATATTTATACGATACTGTTAAGAGGGTCCGCTATTGGAAGCGGAGGTGAAAATAGCATAGAGGTGAATACGTCTCAGATTTAGTTACGTTGAGCATTGGGAATTGTGCAAGTAGGACATTGTACAACATTCTAACATCCAGGCCTTGATCGAGTTAGTAGTTGGTGCTTACAATGTCAAGAAAACACCTGTAAAAGCTGCTCATTATGAATGATTGCTTAAACTCAATTTGCACCAGAAAATCTACTGAGAAATTTCTAGAGGTACAGAAGAAACCCATTACGAAACATCGGTGATGGCAACCTTGAATATAAAGTGGCAATCTGTTCAATAAAGGCATCTTCTGCACTGCTGTGGGCAATCTGGCTCTTTGAAATAGGAAATTGGAGATATAGTACAGGCATGGCATTGCACCACATGCCATGAGGCTACAAACTTAGTTATTCATCTTGAGGTTCCGTCTTCACTTTCTTGTTGACTAAGTATATGGAGAGAAGTGTCACACAAGCACCCGCAAGCTGTACGCCATCTAATGTCTCATCTAGGAGTAAGTACCTGCCAATAGAGATCACAATTTTATTGGTTGTTCCTACATCAAGGGTTTAATTTTCCAGGCTTTCAACTTCATGGCTCCATGAACACGCAAGTTATCATATTTTTAATTTTGTAAAAAAATCATTGACAAACAAGGGTCACTGTGACAGTATGCAAGAAAGGATACAGAACTGCACTAACAACATTTGAGCAGACACCTGTCCATTCTGATTCTCACGGTTGAAGGTGTTGACTTACCCAAATAGTGCAGCAAACATTGGGGTGAGGAAGGTGAGAGAGCTGAGCTTGGTCAGACTCCCTGCAAGGTCACGTAAACAATTTCACGAGTTCAAAGACAGCAGATCCGGGACTCATATGTGTTACAAAAAGTTGGCTCAAAACATCTCAAAAGCAGTGCATTTAATTGTCAATATTGAACCCAAAAGGTAGAAACTTTCTACCTCTTGTTGCATTGTAGAAGAAAACACCATAACTAATAGCGCTTCCAAATAGGGAGGTATAAAACAGGGCTCCCCAGTCACTTGAATTCAAGTCCTGGAGGTGACCGCTAACTGCAGGGTCATGCTGCCAAAATGAAAGAGCCAGCAATGGTATTCCTCCAAGAATCATGTGCTGCCAGTGACAATCAACCCCTTGTTATTTTGTAACCACTAACAGGAGGTAAGAGACGCATGGTAAGAGCAAGCCACAGGTTGCCATATTTGTATATCTATAACCATTTACGTGGGATGCTAAGTGAATAGTGTGTTGGAATATGTGTTGAGATGACTCCCACTCATTGCTGTATCCACATTTGAATGTGGAAAGTAGATGCGCCTATTTACTTTTTCCAACGAATCGAGCCCATTTTTCCCACCACAAACTTGGTAACATGATTTGTGGATACAGATACCACAACCAGTGGGCGTGCTGTGAGGCATAGAACAAATGAACAACATCGATATAAAGTACAAACAGAAATCCTTACCCAGCCGGTAGCCATTATAGGGTCAGACAACTGAGAGACCCATCGCACCATCACGGTTCCAACAGCCATACTTTGAGCTGCAAGTAGCATCCACCACTCACCACTGTCCCATATATACCATTCCCCTGCTACAGATGGCTGCAAACTAGGACTGCTTGATTGAACAACTTCTTGTACTTCTCCAGGCTGAATTGCCGAGTGCAGCACATCCAAAGGCACCTAACAATAGTAGAAAATTGGATTTCTTTGTGACCATGCCATTCTATTGATAGCATCTGTTTTTAGTAAGGTTTAGAATCAACTATCCTCCAGCAAAAGAGTGTGACACCCGTGAACTCTTGAAAAACCAGGGTTGTGTTTACTTGGGATATGTGACATTTTGTATGTACCCCCACCCCAACAAGTTTTAAAATAATGTCTTGTATGGTCTATGGTATTGAGTTCATATTTAGCACAATTTATCATAAAGAGGAAGTGGAAATAAAACCATATGTGACCATGGTGATTAGATATACTTGGTATGTATCTAAGTATAGGTTATTTGTAGGATTTCAAATCTCCCTATAATTAGATGGACCGGGCATATGTGAGCATATCTCATTCTCAATGAAGAATGTCTAGTTTGCAAACATGAAGTTCATGAAAAAATGATTGATGTGAAATCCTGTGCAGAAATATGTGGTCTGGACTTTGAATGATCAGAAATAAAGGGTGTCCTGTTAGGAAGAAGTTCATTGACATGTGAATATACAAGTCAAAAGCAAACGCTCATTGGTAGTATCAAATTGCGAACGCAGGAAATAGTCAATTCAGTTGGTTGGTGATTGCAAAATGATAGGCTTCAATATTACTCCCACCAGTTGCTTTCAGAGTAATGCAATTCATCTGGTACAGATCCTATGGTGAAGGGTTTGCCTAACTTAGTTTGACCACCTACCAAATATCTACAAGCGTAATCTTGGGTTTCAATGCCCGAATTAATTTATAACTCTACCTGGCTACAGATTTGAGAGAGGCTCTCTGGATCCATACCTGATCATCAGCTTTTAATTGATGACCAAGATGACAATTAGTGATTCTGCCATGTATAACACTCACAAAAGGAAGATCCAAGCATATTGTTAAAGAGTGCAGTAAAGAAGACATGAAGAAATACCTCCAACAAGATGAGCCCAACAACACCCAAACCCAAGCCCAAAATAGCCACAGGTCCCAGTGATTCTCCAAACAGAAGTGCTGCAAGGACAGCTACTGTAAGTGGCTGCGAGTCAATTATCACCTGTCCTATTTCACACATCAACACCACCAACATCTCGATGTCAGCCTCACTCATGCTCCAAAAGCATGTACACATGGTATCAATTGAACCTAAATCTTAATTGCACCATCGGCTTGTACCAAGGAACTAATACCGACTTGCATATTCACATCAATCTCCAGCCTTCAGACCTCAACCCACAATTACACAGTATAATCACAAGAGTGGAAGAAAACCAATTGACATAGAAGAAAAACACATTAGAAAGGCGCCCAGCAACACTTGTGAAAACAAAGAGGTTTAAAGGAAAGAAGTACTAACACTGCCAAGGCCAGCACTTGTCCTCCGGAGACCTTCTGCCAGAAAGCCCTGCCACACAATCTTACTGGTCAAAATTCTAAAAATTGGTCTGATAATCATTAATATAAATAGGATCAGAATCAAAAACTCAGTTGATTTGAAAATGGACAAAACTCTTCAATTCAGCCATGATTTGACACACAATTATTTCAACTATCACTGGAAAAAAGAATCATCAACTGTGTAGTTTCTCAGTACTCCTGCAGATATGTAACCAATCCAGCTATTAAAGACACTATCTGTACTGCTTTTTGACTCTGTTCTGCGCAAGCTCCCTACCACAAGTCTGGTGCGAGGATGAAGGAACATGAAAATCTTTAGGCTGATGACCTTATGATATGATGTCACTTCTATTCTGCGGAGTCCCTAGGAACCAATTCTATAATTCTAACAAGCCCTACAGAAGTATACATACTTTAGGTTTGAAAATCTCTAGGCTTGTTACAATATTCCTCTGGGTCATGCCTTGCCCTTACTAGCAGATCCATTCTAAAGTTTTCATAGCAACTTTACAGTAATTTGGTGCGCTTTATAAGATGCAAAAGCTGTTGTCTGTACCTGGAAGCACGAGGCATCAATCAGCCCAAACAGGGCAATGGCTAGCCATGCTGGTGCACCAGCTGGCATTTTCCTCCCTCTTGAACTGTGGAAAGCGGAATATATTTAGACTATTAATATATACAAACTGTCAATTGAGGACATACAAGAGGCAAGGATTTGGTTGTGCCCTAGATAACTAGGTTTGACTGATGAGTGTCGTGAATAATCAGAAGTTTTGCGTCGGATTTTCATCTTCAGTTATAAAGAGAGAAAGGAACTGCTGATGTGAATAATCACTATGCTTTGTTGCCAGGTCATATCGTAATAACAAGCAAACAAGCTTACTGTGATGAGAATGAGGTGTACCTGGCAAACGCAACAAGCAGAGCTCCGGCTGGGATGAGCCTTGTAGATGCCACAAACATTGGGCCTGCCTTGGGCAGAATTCCCTTCATAGCCACCATGGCTGTGCCCCAGAAGAAAAAAGGTGAAATCAAGAGCAAGGTTTCCAGCACAGATTTGAGCAGACCTGCTTCCCCATCTCCACCTTCCTTCTCACCCATGCCATTGCTGTTCACTGCTCTCCCTGCAAATTGTCCAGGGGCTTTGGCATCCAGGGTTTTCAACGGAACCACACACTCCACATCCAGGCCTGTCCCAATGCACTCCATGCCATCACCAACATCACCATCACCATCACCATCACCATCCCTATTTTTCTGAATCTTGACCTTCCCATCTTGGCCATTTGAGGAAGTGCTGAGTGCTACCTCTGATGATGAGCCCTCTGTGCCCCTCTCGATTGCAAGAGTTTGCAGTTCGGAGTATCTGTGACGTGGCCGGAAGAAGGAGAGGAAGGTGCTTGGTTGTTGGTTGGAATTCAAGCCGCCCTGAAATCTCCACCAGTTAGCCCTCATGTCTGCTCTCAATTTCAGTGAGCGTCGCACACTACCACCGGTGACACAAACAAGGCATTGTCGATGCAATCGCCAAGTAGGCTTCCAACGGGCAACAAGAGATGGTGCGAAGCCCAGAAATGAGGGTTTCGCGGTAGACATTTCTTTTTTTGGTAAATTCTGAGCTAAATTCTGACAGCCAGGTGCTAGCGACCTCATCCCTCACAGCATTGCTTGCAGAATCCCTCCCCGAACCGCAATCCACCCAGCCACCAGCAGCTTCAAGAATAGAAGGAGAACACACCCTGCCGTGACAGGGTTGGGCTGTACATCGAATTTAACGCTTCTGCTTTTAAAATAGAGGAGATTGGGAGATGGGTTTCGGAGAATTGTGGATGGTCAAGACTCAAGAGCTTGCTACCGTAAAGGCCAAAATGATTCGAAGCATTTCTCCCTGGACACGTTGACTCAGCTGTCCATCTCAGCACAGCTTTTTGCCACGCTGGTTAATCAATTGCCTCCACCATTGGTGATCTGCCATGTAGGCTGCTAAGCTGACAATCTTTTAGGACTAGGTAGGTAGGTAGCTAGCCAGGAGCTCCAAGATTCTCTTCATGGAGCGGATGGGAAGGAATAATTAGTACATATTGAGATGTTTCTTTTGTGCGTCTTGGTGAAACCCATCGGAGATTTCTAGTTTCATACAGTCCTCCGCACCTTGTAGGATTGTGTCGAGATGGGGAAGCGAGGACAGAGGCCGGCGGAGCGGACTCTCGTTTGCGTGATTCAAGCGCTCATGGGGCTCGAGCTTCTCGTGGAGCTTCGGAATGATCTTTCAATCCGTGGCATTCTGGACGACTGCGATAACGCTATGAAGTACACGTACCGCACCTCCTCGTTTCAGTGTGTCCTCGTAGGGTTGATTTTTACCTTTGCAAATGTTGCACTAAGTCTGTATGTGCACAGTGGTGGGGCGTGTTAGAAAACTGAACAAACCTCTTTGGTAATCTGGGTTAAGGATACATCGAAGCAAATGATCAAATGCGAAATCTGATTCTTGTTGGTGTTGTATCCTTTCTAACCAAGGGCTGTATGCTGCAGTGTCATAATCAAAGATGCGACTATTGAAGACGTGGAGGTGAGTATCTGGTTTAAGTAGTCTTCATCCTTTTTACTTCTTTAGGCGAATAGATATTAGCCGCATTAAAACCCTAGCGTTGCTCTCTCTCTCTCTCTTCGATATGCACTTGTGTTCTTTGCTCTGATTAAATTTTGCCCTAACTTTTCTTGGATGCTCGAAGGAGCGTTTTCCGGTGCATCAGATTTGAATCTGGTCGTTTCTCTCTTGGTTCTGATCATGTGGTGGCATGCATGTGTGATAGGGAGACTCCAGGCATCTGCCGCTTGTGTTTCTTAGGGGTAGCAACATTCGGTTTGTGCACATTCCTGATAATTTGGATATCACACGAGCAGTCGAAGATAGGGTGAGTTTCCGATCTGATGACGTTCTTGGTGCTTTCTGTCTTTGGTGGCCTTTGCTCATAGGCAGCACTTGTACTCTTGCTAAGCAGAGTTAGCTTAGTGGTTTGGGTAGAAGCTTGACATCAAGGATTCTGTATTGTTTGCTGCAAACTACATGGAATTTATCTTTTAGCGGCTAATCGATGCCCTAATTTAATCGCTGCTTGTACAATTTGGAGAGAATTGTGTTCTCATATTGCACAGTTCATATCTACTGGGTACTGGATCTGGAATGGCTGGCTGTATGTGTGCTAATACTGGAACATGATTGTGAATTTGCAGCGTTTGAAGCTTGACCAAGCTGCAACTGCGTACATGGGAGGGAAAGGAGCACCTGCACCCAAGCAGCTTGCACCTTCTGGCACTTCTGCTTAAGCTAACCGGTGTGTAGTTGGTTGCTTTCATTACAAGCTTGTTGACATTCTCTATCATGGTTTTCTGATGTTGTAGCAACTAATAATATTGTTCTATATCCAGAATTTAAACTTTGCTTGAAATTGACTTCTTCCGTTTTGGTGGCAGGTTGTGGGAGCAATTCCCCTACAGCTTTTGTATTGCAAGTCATCTTCGATATGTTCTCGTCGGTAAATTGGCTGCCAGGGTTAAAATGACTGGTTGCCTTCCAAGGCTAGCTCACTTAGAGAAGTGGTGCAACTTCGATGGGCAGACGATGAATGGAGGGCAAAGAGTGAATGTTGAGTTTAGTGTTCTTTAAGACCTCTCTCTGGCTGTTGGGTCTGTTATGAGAAGTGTATGTTGGTTTTATGCATTGGAGACATGTAGAAGACAGATGGTCAAGGGGCAAACAAACATTCTATTCAGAATGGAGGCATTAGAATCTCACAGAAACCATGTGAAGTGCTGGTATTTCTTCAAATTTCACGACAGTCATATGTGTGAGGAAGCAGAGGAGACAATTTGGAAACGAGCCACTAGGGCCAAAGGCCCACGTTGGTGGGAGAAGGCTCACAGACACTAACTAATTTTAACAAAATTTATTTTCCTGGCTTCAATGTCGGATTACCCAGTCATATGCATTTGTTCAGGTGTATTCCAACTCTAGCACATGCAATGGCCCACCTACACAGATCTGGTCATTTGAAACTTCACATTTTGAAGAAATTTGAAGCCAAACATTGTTTGTGAACAGCCAGACTTTGTATTGTGAAGACTACTCCGATCCATTTATCTCTCTACCCAGCTCACTCAAGTCCATCTTGTCACCACTTGAATTGTTTGTGTAGAACGACTGTGGATGCTAAATCAATTTCCTCAATGACAGAGGATGCATAAGGAGCCAATTAGGACGATCACAGAAGTTGCTGTGTAGTATATAACCAGGAGGAGGATGAGCTTACGAACTGCAGCCACCTGTGTGGACAAAGAGTGCATCAGGTCCAGTTATATCAACAGCAGATTTGACATAAGCTTGACACCAAAGGTCCAAAGTCAAGCTGAGAAATCCCCTTTTAGCCATGGTGACCCATTCCCTTGCCACACAAGTTTCAGCTTTGCAAGTTTGGTGGGCCAAGGTGGAAGATGAGATGGTGGAGCTTTGTCAGGAGGTTGGTCCTTGCTTGGATTGATTTTCTAAGTTCAAAATCAATTCAAAACAAGGAGAAACCAAACCCCACCCTCTTATTTTCCACCTCAGCCCACCAAACTTGTGAGTTTGAGCTTGAGTTCAAGTGGTGTGTAACAAGGGCGTGTCATGGCTGTTGAGATATGGAAATTGCAACACACTAAGCTTCTAGAATAACAAATGAAGATTCTGCCAAAACACATCTTGCAAATCTATTTGGAAGGAATTTTCATACCTCCTCAGGAACCACGAGCCTCCAATGTTGGTTGAACCTCCACTGCACTGCGCCGACAATCCCCAAGGACACTGCGAGATACAGTACACATATCACTGGCCAAAATGCACAGCTCAGGCTACCAGACGACGACACCGTAAAGATGCCAGCAATGAGCACCTGATGCGGTGCTAAAAATGTAACAATATCCGCAAAGACATCACGTTCTGCGTTCGCCATCTTTGTTGGAAGACGGCTTTCAAAAATAGATTTCCTGAGAAACCTGGAGACAATAAGCTCCCAAACGGAGGACGTTAAATACCCCCCCACGAACTTTTCGAGGTGTTAGGGTCGGGCAACGAACTTTTCGAGGTGTTAAGAGTCGGGCTGGGGCAGCCGCCCGCCCAGAAAATCTGAACTTTCTGGACCCGACCGAAAACTGCTGCCCGCCCGCTTGATTTCGAAAAAACCATTGCCCTTGCATTCTTGAAGGCCACTTACTCACAAATCCCATATTGAGTGCACTTCACCTTCAAGGGCCAAAATCCAATATATATGTTCACTTCCATTGAGTAAATAAGCAATTGACTGGGGTTTCATTATCAAAGTGAAATCATCAATAAAACATGTAATTAACTTGGAAGTCAAAAATATTACAAAACACTCACTAACACTGAGGTTATAATTTTTGTGACTCACAATTTGAAATTGTCTTTGTCATTCTAAAATGACACTTAAATTTAGTGTGCTGATTTAGTATGTGTATTTTATAATATTTTAGGTAATGCCGTCTACTTTCACAAGTATTCATACGCATTCAAATGAAAAATTATTAGAATTAATTCATTGGACTTTATTATTAGAACTAATTCACTGGAATTAAATTCCAGAAATTAGTTATTATAATTAATTCACTGGAATTGATTCCAGATATTAATTATTATAATTAATTAACTGAAATTAAATTCCAGATATTAATTATTATAATTAACTCACTGGAATTGATTCAATAATTAATTAATTACAGTAAGTACATTTTATAATAAATTAGGTTTACTTAATTTGGTAAGCATAGTTTCTGATTTATTTGGGATTAATGAAGATTAATGAAGATTAATTAGACTTAATTATATTTAATCCCACTTGATTCATTTGAATGCGTATGAATACTTGTGAAAGTAGACGGCATTACCTAAAATATTATAAAATACACATACTAAATCAGCACACTAAATTTAAGTGTCATTTTAGAATGACAAAGACAATTTCAAATTGTGAGTCACAAAAATTATAACCTCAGTGTTAGTGAGTGTTCTGTAATATTTTTGACTTCCAAGTTAATTACATGTTTTATTGATGATTTCACTTTGATAATGAAACCCCAGTCAATTGCTTATTTACTCAATGGAAGTGAACATATATATTGGATTTTGGCCCTTGAAGGTGAAGTGCACTCAATATGGGATTTGTGAGTAAGTGGCCTTCAAGAATGCAAGGGCAATGGTTTTTTCGAAATCGAGCGGGCGGGCAGCAGTTTTCAGTCGGGTCCAGAAAATTCAGATTTTCTGGGCGGGCAGCTGCCCCAGCCCGACTCTAACACCTCGAAAAGTTCGTGGGGGGTATTTAACGTCCCCCCTCCCAAACACTTCGAACCTACTGGCCTTCTGCCGCGGCGGCTTGGCTCAACTACTGCAAATTCTGCCACGTTGCCCGAAGGCTTGCTGCCCGGCCCTAGTGACAAGTCCGACGGGCCTTGAAAGGTTACTACTTCTCCGACTAGCCCGCGTCTCCTAGGGTATGGAACACGCGATTAGTATGAGATGGTTGCAAATCTAAATCGAAGTTGCATCCACTTTCCTCATGATTTTGGAGCTCGTATGAACAAACCTATCATTATCAAAGAATAGTTTTTCCCGCGCTCATTATAAAAAAAAAAACATGTTGCCTATTGAGCTTACAATGGTCATCCAACTGTTTTGAACACGTGTCTTCTTGGTATCCATTCTTAAAGCCTCACCACACCACGCCGTACCACATACCATTCAAAATATAGGTGTCCATTTAGGATAAGTAACCCAATTAAGCACGGAAAATGTTCTTTCTGGTTAACTATCGTGAGTTATAAAGGTTGTCACTGTCCCGGGCAGACCAGAGCGGAGCGGGCAGAGGTGGCGACGAGTCCGAAGGGAGGGAGGAGAGCCATAGGGTAGGGGTTGGAAAGACTTTTCCGCCTCTCGCCTCCACATATCAAGATGGCGAGTCCAATCTCGTCTAAACATGTGTCTTCATGCTATTGAGCCAATTAAAACAAATACAGTAGTTACTTCACACCCAATATCCACCATAATCCAACCAGTGTTTCCAACTCCAACCACTTACATGGTAACACCTTTGGGGTTTTTCTTTTATTTTTATTGACTTGAGGGATATTATATAAATTCCTCTAAAATGATCGGCAATCCTCTTGAAGTCTTGAATTTCAACCGGTCATTTCTCAACCTCCACCGGTTCATCTGCGCCTACACCAAATAGTGTGTTTTGTGTCACTTACTATTTACAGTTGCACAATGCTATATCATTGTTACTATTAGTGTAAATTTTAACCAAGTAAATATCTTAATGCTTTGTAATGTCCAAACACCCGATGTGACCTTTGTTGGAAAAAAAATTTGAGATATATAGTACACAATTATAGGATTGTGTAATTCCAAATACGAAGTGGCACTAAATACGGTATTTGGTGTAGTTGGTAGTTCTCCCCGTTCATTGGTCCACAAAACCCATCTTGAGTGCACCTCGCCTTCAAGTTCCAATATCCAATATGTAACGTCACTTTCACTTATTAAAGAATCATTTATGGGATTTCATTTCTATAGTGCAACCACCAATAAAGCATGCAGTTAGCTTGGGATTAGGTTTATGGAAAAATCCTCATTTCATTGAGGTTACAATTGTTGTGACTTACCATTTGAAAGGGGCTTTGTCATTTTAAATTGATCATGAAATGTTGTGTTAATTATAGTTGATTCATTATATCATGCTTAAAAAAATATGCCTTCTCCTTTCACAAATATTCATACACATCCAAACTAATTAAGCGAGATTATGCTTAATTGAGCGTAATTCAGTGCATGGCCTATGTTTTCTACAAGTATTCATACACATTTATACTAATTAAGCCCGATTAAGCATCTTTAAGCCTAATTGAGTGTCATTCAGTGCAGGGCTTCACTTTCTACAAGTATTCATACACATTCAGAACCAATTTAGCCTAATCAAGTGCAAGTAAGCACATTAAACATAATTAACCATAATGAAGACAAAATGATTGTAATTAAGTGCATCAAGTCTCATGCCTAGATTAAATAATAACTACTTCAAGTAAGCGCATTTCTAATCCATTTCTTCCTCAGAATGTTGTTCATGCCTACTTAAAGCCAACTTTAATGATTAGTATGGATGGTAAAGGGGCATTGACCAAAGGATTCACCATTCACATTCGGGTACTATGCATACTTTTCATTGCACGTTTAAGACTTTGCAGAGCCATGAGGTGCTTATATGAATCTATATTTGAAGACAAATCAAAGGGTACTAAGACCATGAGATAGTTGGTTTTGAAAGTTAATCCTACATACGCTAAATACCTATATGAATGCTCTTACAATCTTAGATTATGTGAGTTGATGTGCGCTTGAGAATGTCAAACACTTACGTACCTATCCTTGCACACGACATTGCTCACTAGACTTTCAACCCTTGATTGGTCAAGCACTTTGTTGGATCATTAGGTTTACAACAATTATTAGGTTTTCAATTGCTCTGACCATTGCTTTAAGCAAGGCTATTGTAATATTATTGGTGATTCAATCTATATGACAACATGTGTTTCATTGACTTTTTGAGGGTTTAGGATCTAAACATGTATAACCTATAATCCATCCTCATAGCCCATGAGATAGGAATTTTTGAGACGAATATAGAAACACCAAGCATATTATTCCAAAAAGCTTATTTTTGGAGCCGTTGGTACGCACTTAGTTGGTAGGTGCGTACTTTACTCATATCGCTTTCTAGACCCTTTGATTTAATGAATTGCAATGGAAACGGATGAAACCTGAGGCAACCCGCTTGACCAAAGCCGAGCGATGTGAAATCATTGCAAGTTGAGCAAGCCGAACGCACCGAGCAAGCGGGCGTTGGGGCTAGAGTATGAAGTCAGTGGAGGTGCCATCTGGAAAGTCTGAGACAATCGGGAGAAGATGTTGCAACGAAATCCAGCCTATTGAAACATTTTTTGAATTTGAAAGTGCTACCAACTTCAAAGGCTTTGAAGCTCTACACAACATTGTCCTCGCCATCGCCATCGACATGCTTTGCTCCGATGTTCAAATGGGAGCTCGAGAGATGTATGATGAACTGCGACGATCGTTTGAGACGTTACAACAAAACGATCACAAACCGATATTGAATGTCAAGCGTAAACAAATTTATGCATTCATGGCAAATGACTATGCATGAGATGTTCAAACAATAAAATATAAACCCTAATTTTTGTCACTAAATTTGCGCACTTACCCGGGATGCGTACTCAAACGGGTGCATACTAGTACACGATAAATTAAAAATGAACATGGATGGTTGATCCGAAGCTTTTAGAATAACATACTTAATACAAAGCAATTAGAAACTAGAATGACATAGAAAACAAAACACAGATGCTGCATAAATTTAGAAGGGCGTGTGAAAGAGTTGCCATGACTTGAAACCACAAGTGATCCCACTAGTTACAAATGCACCAGTTGAGTTTGAGAAATAACCGGTTGAAGTTGTCCACTTACTACCTCTACTTACATACAAGTGAAGTGAATTGAAACATGCTATAGAAGCTTCGAAAGAAACACTCACAAAAATAATCATGAGTTAGGATGCACAAAATATGACTATTTTTTCATTAAAGATCTCCAAGACACATACGACTATGCACATATATGAGTGATGTTATGTGTCCCCCTAAAGACACTTGGATTTAACGGCCTCCCATAGACACTTGGTCAACCGGAATGTATGAATATACACTCTAAACTTCATGATATCACGCTTATGGCAACCACAGTGCACGTGAGATTAAAGAATTATGTAGTGTTAACATGGGTGCATGATAAAAGAGAATTAGTGTAGCATGTGACATTTTGGAATAATATAAAGTTGAGATTGCAATAATGGCAATAATCATAATGATAACAACGTGAAGCATGCCAGTGTGTGGTTTGAATTCTTTGGTGGTCTATCTTAATGTCAAAACCTTTGATATATGGGAGAGAAACGTGACAATAAGGAGTGAGTCTTAAGCTAAGAAAATATGTTCCTTAGGGTTTCGGGATATAAGAGAAGGGGTAACATTAAGGGAGTTGATATTATGGAGTTTAGAGTGCATTACTGTACTTTGTTCAGGCGCCCACATAATTTAGTCACTGTAGTGTAGGGTCCCCAGAACCAACATGCAATGTTTCAAGGATGAGACTATGGGTTTTATGTTCTCCAACTTTTGCCAAGTGGATTTACACAACGAGACATGTATTGCAATAGCCAATCTACAATAAGGCATCAACAAAAGTCATATGGAAAATCGGTCCTCCCTTGATTTAGTTATGATTGTAGGAAGCGCATCTTTGTATTCCTTAATTGAATACATGGGTCCTCTCAATGAGATGAGATGAAATTGATATTATAGTCTAGGAAGCCACAAGTTATGGGACTAGAAGGGACTAGAAGAACACTCACGGGACTAGATTATGGGACTAGAAGAACATCAAGATGTTGTCAAAAAAGGCTAATTTCCTATTTTTCTCCGATTCCTTAAACAAATTCAAGAGTTATCATTAACGTAAATTGAGAAATCCATTGTATTTTTAAAATAAAATTCAATTGTTTAAATGATATATTCACTGAGTGGTGTCCGGTGCGGGCCATCACTACACTAAATAGGATATTTAGTGTTTGATTATATTTAGTGTTGTTACCACCCTACTTGCTCAACAATAATTTTCAATTCCTTGACAATTAGTGTTAGACATGAATGTGTTGCTACCTTCCCTACTACCACTTCCCTTATTATATCATTTTTGTCATATCCTTACTAACACTAAATTCAAACATGAAACTTCCACATATTACCATTGTTGATATTTAGTGTTTGAGTTTACATTCAATGTTACTTACTTTCATAGGGTTACAGTCCTACCTCTTTAATATGACACGTTTGGGAAACGAGAAAAAGGTCGTATTATCGAGGTGTCACATATTCAATAATATGACAAATTGGACCTGGTTGTCATAATAACGAGGTACTTCATAAAAACACACTTGAGATATTTTTCCATATGTAAAAATGAGTATTCTTTCAAATGTATTACAAATATGCAAATTCTCCTCACTAAACCTATGTGGACTTGAAGAAGGAATCAATAGTCCGCTGATGTTGCCACTTCAAGTTAGCAACATATATCTTATTGAGCTTCTCTATTATGCCCTACAATTTCATCATATTTGCAGGAGTGAAGTCTAATGAATTGTCCATAAAAAATGTAGCTAATAGCTGAGCATGTTGTTGAGCATCCGTCAGTTTCACAATAGGTGGAGGTCTCTCATCAACATCTAAAGGGTTTACGGTCTCAACAGTAAGGTCCAAACTAACTGGCTCTATTCTCTGTCCTAAGGCCATATCAACCAGCTCTGACATGCAATATTCAGCCTCAATGATGTCTTCACCTTCCATTACCACATACTCTTCAAATGGCATCTCATCTGATCCAAGCTGCAGTTTTGATATAAGAAGGGCCAGGTCTTCAGACTCCTTGATCAATCTCGATTTTTCTCTTTGGTCCTCATGAGTAAGGTTTTAGAAAGAGAACCTAGTTCCCATGGTTCTCATGTTTATTTCATCATTTAACATTTAAACTTCCTTAATCCAAACTTCATATGTATAAGATTTATGAATTTAAAATAAATTATGTATTTATGTATATATAAGTGTGTGGGACACACCATATAAATGCATTTATTACCTCTATAATATGACATTTGGGGGGTCTAGGAGTGTCGTATTAACATTGTCATAGTCGTAGTATAGAGGTAGATTTGAACTAGGAAGTTTGGTTTACGAAATTTGTGTCATAATATCAAGGTTGTCGTATTATCGAGTGTCGTATTAAAGAGGTAGGATTGTATTGTCATTTAGTGCATGTGTTCGTATTTAGTGTAGTTAGTTAACACTTTGGAGCAAGGAATACTTTATGTGGTGTTAGCACTTCAATACTTATTTTGGGGGGTTAGTGTAGACAATTTGTAACACATGAATAACACTTATGCGACTTTATGATTTAAAATAATGACACTTATATAAACAAATGGTGGAAATACATACGAATAGAGTGTCATCATACATCTAAGTGTAATGGAAGAACAAATCTATAATAGTTTGATGAGATTCTTGTGCACGCCAAGATCCTCCTTCCTTTTGAAGTGTTTGAATGTTTTGGATGAGAGGTGTAACATCCATAAGTCTTTGTTCCAAAAATTGTTTCAAGGTCATTAATGCATTTTTAGCATCCTTGACTCCTACTCTATCTACCACCACATCACCAATTTGCACATTATCAACTTCTTCAACTTCTTCATTGTCAACTACATCATCATCTCTTTCATCCAGTATACCCATAACTTCCTCCTCAATAGGTATGTAGGGATTATTTAGTTTTGCTCTCCAAATTGTGGCTAAGTTATTGCGCTTTTGTCTTTGTTTGTTTGATATAGTTTTTGAGTTCCATGTCACAAATGAAAAATGATATAATGACTTTCTCATGGAAAGCGAAAGTGACTTTTAAATGTAATAAAGACCTACTTAGTTTTTAATTTATATTTTGTATATGTAATGGAGGCATTGATCATATTAAATTGCGTAACATAGATACATGAGTCCATTTTCTAGCATGGTGTTAGTACATATAAACTTGTTTTTTTACTACAAACCTCTCATATATAGGGGGTTTAATTGTGTAGTGATCCATGCATGTCATTTAAGTTTCCAATGAAGAGAGCACCCCCTGGGTATGTCAAGGTGAGAGAACCTTTGTATGATTGGGTTATTATTTGGGTCAATACCATTCTAAACCATATTGATACTAGGATGATTTTATCTAGATATGATGCATAGACCCAATTTGATGATATTGAAACACAAAAATATCCTCAAATACCATACCCTACTCTACTAATATGTATAGAAATGAAATCCTCATTATAGATCCCCAATTGGTCTCAAAAAAAGATTGTGACACCATGCCAACAGTGGTCTAAACCCCCCATCATCTATGAGCTTGCCCTAAGGTAGACGTGTCATGTGTGTAATTTGGATATTCAAAGAGGAGGCTTATAGCCTCTTCCCGAAATGCTGCCCTCTGGGGCGGCCACGTCACCTCAATCTTTGTTAGGGTTACGTCGAACCCTAACCTTTCGCAATTAGGATTCTAAACTGTGTAGTACCTTACCTGCTCTTGAGCTTTGTTATGCCATAGCTAAGCAATATCATGATGTGCCTGGGAGATCCTCACCTGTTGCTATTATGGATGGTGGCGATCTGGTAGTGGGAGAATCAATCTGGTGAGTTTCTGTGTGTGGCGGTGATTTTGTGGTGCCCATCTGGTTTGAGTTTTGGAGGGGCGGTGTATCTTGATGAAATAAGAGCAGTGTTGTTGTTTCTGTCTTGGGATTCGCAAAAGCTGTGTTTTTTTGTGATTCTGGATTTTTCTCATCGCAAATATTTCTAGTTGGTGGGTTGTTTGTTTTGGGTTTGGTGTCGTGGGTTTGTTAATTTTCTCTCCCTCGTGGTGGAATCAATATGGTGGGTTTTTGTGTTGTTTTATTTTATTTGATTCAATTTTTTTTCGGGGGGGGGGGGGGGGGGGTGATTGCGGTGGTTTTATGATGTCCATTTCCTCCGGGTTTTGGAGGGGCGGTGAATCTTGATGAAACAAGAATGCTGTTTGATTTATTTATTTTTAATTTTTAAAAATTGGGTGTGTTGAGTTTCTAGAATTTGCTCATGGCAATACAGTAGTGGTACCATAGTTGGTGGTTGGTTGTTTTTGGGTTTGGTGTTGTGAGTTTTGATTTCTGTCCCTCGCTCAATCAATCTGGTGGATATTTGTGGTGTTATGTGGTGATTTTGTGATGCCCATTTGTTATGGGTTTTGGAGGGCCACTGAATCTTGGAACAAGAATGTTGTTGTTTCTGTTTGGAATTTGTAAGAGTTGTGATTTTGCATACATCCGTTGTAAGCTGACCTCTGTTTTCGATTTGGTGTTGGGTTTGGTGGCGGAAGGCATTTGGTGCACGCGGACAGGGATTACCACCGAGCAGGTTTGTGCTCTCTCATCCTCTCTGCCTTGGGGTTCTGCAACCTCGCTCTTCACTAAAAAACATTGAAACCCAAATTTGCAAATAAAGAATGTGTGTATGAATATTATGTAGTTGCTTGTAATATGTGTGGATGGTTGCAACATAATTAAGTTAATTGTGACCTCACTTTGGTTTTTGCAGTGCATGTGTGGCTGTTTGTGGAAAGCACGAAAGAGTGACTGGTGCAAAAAGTGCAGATGGCAAGGACTCATGGCCAGGGTTATGGGACATTTCCAGCGCCGGCCACGTCACGGCGGGCGACACTTCTCTTTTAACTGCCAGGCAACTTCAACACACTCGATTGATTTGTTACATTTTGTTGTTCGTGGTTTAACAATATGCTTGAAAGAAGAAAAGAAAAAGACATATCAGTGTATTACACTGATGTGAATTTGAGCCCATTTGAAGTATAGTGGACATGGGTGAAGCGTTTGACACTCTAGGGTTTAATGCCTTCCTTTCGGGAGGTGGGCTGTAGTGGTGTGTGTTCACCTCTCTAAGTACAACTTGCTGTTCTAGGGAGGTGTAACAGGGGGTTGTTGATATCAAGTTTTCTTTTGTTTAGTACACTCCAAACCCTGTAAAATCAACCTCCTTAATGTCATTCCTTCTCTTATGTCCAGAACCCCTAGGCGGCAGATGTTCTCAGTTTAAATCTTACTCCTTAATTATCACGTTTCCCACCCATATATCAAGGGTTTTGACATGAACATAAACCACCAAAGAAGTCAATCACATGCTTGCACGCAGCATGCTGTCATCATTGTAATTATTACCATTGTTGCAATGTTGACTTTGTGTTATTCCCTAAAGACATATGCCACACTAATTCTCTTTTATCACACATCCATGTTAACACTACAGTGTTCCTCAATATCATGTGCACTTTGGTTGCCACAAGCGTGATATGACAGAGTTTCGAGTGTATCAGGTATGTTAGGTATTTTACGGATGTTTGGAGTTTTGGAGTTTAACAGCATGCTACATAAGGTCAAGAGTTCAGAGTTGGTAACTTGAGAGTCTTGCTTAGGCATAGAAGGCTGGTAGTAAAGATTATCTTCTTTCAGTTTTCTTTTAAGCAAATTGCGGAGGAAACTTTGGGATTACACCCTAACCTTGATAATGTCACACCCTCCGTTTCACCAAAAAGTGTGATATAAACAAGGTGTGACATACTTGATAATGTCACATTTTGTGCATAATGTGATATTATAAAAAAATATGTAGAAAATCAAAATATTATTATTATTATTATTAAATAATAAATACGAGACTTCAATGTTTTTGAATGTAAAATCTAATTCAAAATTGTGAATAACAACAAGAGCACATCATAATGTGTCATTGAGATCAGGTAAAGACCTCACTAGAGACAAAGAAGCTTCTAATGTCACATTGTTTTGTTGATGTTAAATGTGCAACACCAATTCTAATGAGTTTGTCATGGATTTTTTCCATTTCTAACAACTCATGAGTGCTGAAAATCTGAGAACCTTGGCTAGCCATAAAATTCAAAACATCTTTAGCATATTTTTGTGCATCGCTTAGCTTCACTACTTTAGACTCATCATCACTGCTATCAACAATGAATGGGTCCACTTTCATGGAATCAAGAACTTGTTCGCCATCTTGCACTAATTGCGCAAGCTCCTCAGTAGAAAATTCCACTTCAAAATCATCTTCACCTTCCATGTTTATGTACTCCAAAGGACAAAGCTTTTCTACAAGCTTGCCTTCAACATCCAAACCCAAATTTAATGTGGCGATGAGTCTACCCAATTCCAAAGTTGCTTCCTCCATTTTGGACTTCATACGTTCATCAAGATTGTTTATATCTGCATTCCACTCTGCAGGCAATATGGCGGACTTTCTCCAACAATTTCTAATGGTTTGATCATCTAATTCATGCCATGCCGCCACACACCATAGCATAGCTTGAAATACATCAACATTCAATTTCCCCAAATCTTGATGGATGCAGCAGTTTGTTGAGGAGAGCGGCAAGAAGATGAGGGGCAGAGCGGTGTGTGGAGCGGTGAGAGGAGGGAACATACGATGCAGGCGGAGCTGCGAGAAGTTGATCTGCAAGAGAAACCGTTGCTTCTTCGGCACATGAGATTCAAGATTCAAGAACCCAAGATTCAAGCGGAAGCAGGTGAAGATGCCGACGTCATCCATAGAATTTGTTGTCCATCCGGCCTTTTTTCATCCATGTTACTTGTTATTATCACACTTACACTACAAATTTTGAAAAAAAAATGTGACATTATAAAGGGTGATAGTGATAATAACGAGGGAGTTTTACACTATGGAAATCGGTTTCAAATTTTTAGGTGACAATATCAAGGTGTTCTATTAACAAGTGTGATATTATCAAGGTTAGGGTGTAAGGGTATATGAATGCTTGCCTTGGAAACTGTAGCTTGGATTTTACTTTGAGATTTTTATGTCCTTCATGTGAGTAATGTAGTGGTTGACCTTTGGCAGGAGGGAGCTAGAGGAGGAGCTTGGCGTTTCACTTCCAGCAGATGCATTCGAATTTCTCTTTGTTTACTTACAAGAATGGTAAGTGGGCTTGTCGTTACTTCCACTGGTTTCACAAGACTTCATTTAGTCTCTGCAAAATCTATTCTGATCCATCTACTAGGCTGGAGGAGCTATTTGTGTCTTTAAACATGCATTTTGAAAATTGGAGTCTTCCTCTTTCTAAGTCTTACTACACAGGCATTTATTATTTTGCTTCATAGCATTCTTAAGTGGTGTAGTGGGTGTTCTCCTTAGATAAGCATCTTGGAGAGCATAGACTCAGTAAGATTCTTCTTGTGAGGTCTTTAAGTCGAATCTAAGGAGATGGTAGAAGGCTTTATGTCCGAAGATAGGCAACAATGAGATTGGTGTTGGATAATGAGAGCTTGCCACCTGACTGAGCTCGGTATTGATTCATGTACTCAAGGGCATTCATTTTTGAAATTTTATTCTTGAAGCTAGAATTTAAAGATAGTGTCCTTATACATCCCTAAGAGTGCAACTGCAAATGTTTAAATTGTTATGAAATGGAAGTCTTATGAATATGGGTATGTGTATGTTGGCGCAGTGTTATCAATGACGGGGCATACACAGATAACGAATTTAATGATGTGTACCTTGTAACGCTTGTTGAGCCCATTCCAATAGAGGATTTCACTCTCCAGGTGTGTGTAAACTTTTCAGGATTGAATGCTGGTCTGGTCTGCTTTTAGGCTCTAGACTGGTTCGTTATAGGAAGGTTTGAGTGGAAACAAGTTTCTGAGAAATATTTACAATGAGTGGAAAAGGAAAATTAAGTCAATTTAAATAAGGATTGGCCTTAAATAAGGGTTGATTTCTAGGAGTCGGAAGTATCAGCTGTTAAGTACATTGGGTGGAAGGACTTGGAGGAGCTTCTGAGGAAAAGAAGATCCAGCATATGTACCCTGTGATGTGGATGGGGGTTACAGTGAATTATTTTCAGCAATACAAAAGAGGTAAAATTAAGTAACCAACGCCTCAAAACATTACGCGATGAACGTAGGATGTATATGAGACTTCAATTGAAATATCTTAGATTGAGAAGTATTAAGTAGCTTTTGTGGCTTTGGTCCAATGATGCTAGCCAAGAAGGGATGAAGGATGTCTTTATCGTGTGCTTTTAATTCAATCAGAGCATGGATTCGTAGGTCAGAATTTTATGAAAAGCATCAATAACAATCCTCCTTGATAAAAGAAAAAAAAAAATTATTTACACAGTTCCCCTCATTGAATGCAGGTACACAGCTGATGAGACTGCAAGGCTTGAAGCTCTTCAGAAGAAGCTTCTTCGCTATGTGCCAGTGGAAATTCATGGGGAGGTAATCTAATGCGAGGTTTCTTGATGTACAAATTGGCCTAAATTGGTTGGAAGAGTATACTTCTGCAATTAATGCTGACACTGGAATTTCTCAACTGTTTAAACTCTTATCTTAACCTTGAAACATTCTTAATTTTGTACTGTGGATTATGCACTGCAAGCAGTTGTACGCAGATGGGCAATTTTGGGATTATATTGAAAACAAGATTGTCTTTTGTTAGGTTTCAGATTTGAGTAAAGGGGATGTTCTTGCTCTATCATACACCATTCAGGCTGCAAAATTGCTGGACCACATTTTCCTTGAACAGGTATACTTGTTTTTCCTGTTAAACTTACTTGTCTATATCAATTAAATTAGATTCCTGTTATGTCTCTTCTTTGTGAAGATTGTTGAACCAAGATTTTGCTGGAAACAGGAATGGAAAACCAATCCAGCTCCGAAGGTGTGGCTTGAGAAAGCATCGGCGAACTCAGAATTGGACAAAATCAAATTTCTATACTACCTTATCAACAAGAGCCCCTGGTAGGTCGTCCATTTGTGATTGTTCCAAATGTAAAATACAATGATATTAAAGCAATGGCATCATATATGTATGAGCAGCCATGAACATCACAAACTTCTGGAGGCAACTTCATCATGGAAAAGCAATGTAATGTTGAAAGGAAATCATGAATTCTTGATTAATGTCGTGATAATTGCATTTAAAAAATAAAAAATCTATTATGTGCCATAGCTGCAATTACAAAGGATCTTATTACATAAGATTAATACATATATTATCGGATAATTACGTTACACACCACTAGGTATAATTATATCATTTTATCACATTATACAACCACCAATAAGTGATGGAAAGCATTGGTCTGCCTCTTTGTTGAGAGGCTTAATTTGATTGGAAAAAGTCAAGTGACCTAAGGGAAATGTAGAAATGAAGTGTGGAGCTTTAAGTTAAGTTACTGTTTCCTGTCAACTGCCAATGGCACGTCATCAAATAAATTGTATTCATAAGGGAGGGCACTAAGAACATGCTGCTCAATTGCTCGGAGTTTCTATAACAATGTTCATTTCAATATTGACCACATTGCTTCAAAAGAAATGTGGCATTTGGACATGGAGGTTGAGCATCATTGTGCCTGCCTAGGTCTATTTTGGATGAGAATGAGTCTTATTTGACCACTGTGGATTCTGTGATTCAAGTAGCAGAGAAGGCACTGGACAAATGTATATCTGGTGGAGGAAATATTCGTTATAGGGCTGCATTTCCTGTTAGTAAGGCCCGTGGAGCCGATTTCTATTCAGTCGATATGGATAAAAAGGTATCTTTCCGCAACTATGCCTCACTACATATTTGTCTTTTTTATTTGCTCTATGAATAAATCAGTCATGAAGGAATGGAAGAGTTATTTATTTGTCATGGCCCTTGTGGTTGAACATGATTATAAAATCACCTTTGCCCAATTTAGACTTAGTTTACAAGGAGCTCAATAGAGGCATGATGTGTTTCTTTTCTTACCCTTGGGTAAAGCCCCCAAGATTTTAGTGGTGACTACTTGTGTTGACCAAAAATCATTTGGAGAACTGTGATTTCCTGATACTTGAAACAGGATGGTAGCTACATCTCAAAATTTTAAATTGTCATTGCAAATTAGAATCCCTCAAATTAATGGTATGTTTCCCTTCTTTGGCTAGCCATGCTTTTTAGCATGTGAGTCATGTATAGCAGCCAAATTTTCTCTAAATTCCTTTGTAGTAAGAAACTGGGGCATTGGCTAGCTTATGCAGGCATCATCTTATCGATTATATTAGTCATGCTCAACTTTTTAGTAAAATTAAACCAAAAAAGTTCAAGCCCACAAGGAAAGGTTGTCTCCTTTCCTTGGAAAATGCTGTGTTTGTGTACCATCTTTTTTAGTCCTCTTCATAAGTGCACATCGTTGAGAAATGGAAGAGACAATGTCAGGGATTGACCCCTGAAGTATCTATAAGGCCCAATATGGGCCTCTCAATGCACAAAAACACATATTTGAGCTACATATTTCCATTTTAAGCTAATTGTGGCAAAAGTGACCCTATTTGAAATTAACTCATTATTCATTAGTGCAGTTATCAAATCGGTTGTTGTATTTTGATCATCAATGTCACATACGAGTATACTTTTATTTCCTCCTTGACATAAGACAATGTATAGAATAAAGTTTCCTATATATATATAAGGTTATAATTCTTACAGCTTATAAATTTTACTCACTTCATCATATGGATGTCAGGAATTCAAAACCTGGAAGACTGAGCTGAGCAAAGAACAACAGGATGATGCCACAGGATTTTTCAGTCATTTGGAGACCTGGTGACATTGATGACGAGGGTGCTGGCAAGCTTCATGACCTCAAAATTGTTCCTTAGGGGCACTTTATATTAGGGCCCATTTCTAGGGCCCATTTCCAAACCCTAGGCATCAACCAATGAGAGTGCTTAGATTGCCCAAATGGGCCCTAATGTGGGCCCAAGGGCTTTATATTGAGAGTCGGTCCACTTCTCCTAAAGCTTGCGTGGCGGGTGACATGGCGGCGTTTTGGAGGGAAAAAACTGGGCCGTAGGCAAAAAAAAAGGGTCGAGGGTTTATGGAGACCCACTTTGCACCTACGGGCCACTTCACCCAACTTCCGTCGTTCTCCGCTTCGCAGTTCTACGTGAAGGTGGTTTTGGCTGTGGTTTCTTCCGTGTGTAGTTTCTTCGCTGATTGCCATGGAGGGCACAAGTTGTGAAAATGCGTACTACCCAATTCAAGAGAGTTCTCAACAAAGCCAGAAGAGAGTTGAGAGAGAGGACGATGAGGATGTCAGGGTACTTGAGGAACCTGTTAAGCAGAAAACAACATCGAAGAGATCAAAAGGAAAGATGTTGAAGACGGAGGACGAGGACGAGGAAGACAGAGGGGCAAGGTGGAAGGATGACGAGATCGTAATGCTAATTGCATTGCGTGGAGAAATGGCCGATGATTTCAAGAAAAACGGCAAAAAACAAGGTAAGATACTCACCTGTAATGTTGGGGTTTCTTCCTTTCCTTTCCGAAACCTGCTGGAGGAATGAAGAGAACTGCTTTGAAATCCACATCGTCTTCTGCTTTGAAATGAGTCCAACCCAAAGGTTCTTCACCAAAACCCTGTGGCTCAAAGAGAAGCCAAGTTGAGAATGAATTTCAGAAAACCGCCCTTGATGATCTAGTGTTCAATGCAATCTCGCATAAACTTCAACCAACTTACGTAGATGGGGCATATGAATTTTCTTTTCTCAAGCGAGTCCATAAAGAATTTTCTGAGAAATATACAACACAGTCAGTTTTTCAGTTACTTCTTATCTCATCCCAGTGCATTTCGACCTTGAATGAGCAAATACGAACCTCTCAATGTACTTGAAACCCACAAAAAAGTCACAAACCTAGACTGGGAGATTGATAGAAACGCTTATACTCCTCCGCTGTCACTTCTTAAGCCAAACAGCCTTCGCATCATTCACAAGCTCCCATGCCCATTCTGTATGTTTGATCATACTGTGGACAGGGTAGGGGAGAGCAAGGGTTATGAAGGAGTTGAACCTGGAGAGTGAGGACTTCCACTCTTGTAAATCATCTGAGACTTCTGAACTGGAACACGTTTGCTCTAAGAATCTCAAGAACTTCATGCATTTGAGTTCTTTACATCAAAGACTACTTAGAGTGTGTCAACAAATGAAAGTATACAACTAATTTCCAGTTATGTAGTCGAAATTTGGATCGAAGAATCGCAATATTTGTCAAGATATCTGAAATCAAGAAAATACTTCATTGTTTCATCGACTGTGTGGTCTCCGTGAACGTCACAGGACAAAATTCACGTACCAGCTCAACCAGATAAATGGAAGAATTTCAAGCTGTTGGGGAAGGAAAAAAGTCATTGAAAGTAGTTTGATATCATTGCCCTACTTTCGCCTGTTCCACAAAGATACTGTTATCCCCAGTAACCCAGTCATTTCACTAGCACCATCTCTTTCAAAAACCTGGTACTACAAATAAACTCTTAAAAAGTGAAATTTAAATTCTCAGCTTTATGTTAGCATACATTTCTTCTCTCAAAATGTTCCCATCCTCTTTCAAAATGTTGCCATCGTCTCCCTCAGATGGTTTCTCAATTTCTCAATTTCCGCAATTGCTTGTTGCAGGGGTTGACATGTGTCACAAGCTCTATGCTCTATGCTAATTTTCCAGGCTTTCAACTTCATGGCTCCATGAACACGCAAGTTATCATATTTTTAATTTTGTAAAAAAATTAGTGACAAACAAGGGTCACTGTGACGGTATGCAAGAAAGGATACGGAACTGCACTAACAACATTTGAGCAGACACCTGTCCATTCTGATTCTCATGGTTGAAGGTGTTGACTTACCCAAATAGTGCAGCAAACATTGGGGTGAGGAAGGTGAGAGAGCTGAGCTTGGTCAGACTCCCTGCAAGGTCAGGTAAACAATTTCACGAGTTCAAAGACAGCAGATCCGGGACTCACATAAGTTACAACAAGTTGGCTCAAAACATCTCAAAAGCAGTGCATTTAATTGTCAATATTGAACCCAAAAGGTAGAAACTTTCTACCTCGTGTTGCATTGTAGAAGAAAACACCATAACTAATAGCACTTCCAAATAGGGAGGTATAAAACAGGGCTCCCCAGTCACTTGAATTCAATTCCTGGAGGTGACTGCTAACTGCAGGGTCATGCTGCCAAAATGAAAGAGCCAGCAATGGTATTCCTCCAAGAATCGTGTGCTGCCAGTGACAATGAACCCCTTGTTATTTTGTAACCACTAACAGGAGGTAAGAGACGCATGGTAAGAGCAAGCCACAGGTTGCCATATTTGTATATCTATAACCATTTACGTGGGATGCTAAGTGAATAGTATGTTGGAATATGTGTTGAGATGACTCCCACTCATTGCTGTATCCACATTTGAATGTGGAAAGTAGATGCGCCTATTTACTTTTTCCAACAAATTGAGCCCATTTTTCCCACCACAAACTTGGTAACATGATTTGTGGATACAGATACCACAACCAGTGGGCGTGCTGTAAGGCATCTTGCATAGAACAAATGAAGAACAACATCGATATAAAGTCCAAACAGAAATCCTTACCCAACCAGTAGCCATTATAGGGTCAGACAACTGAGAGACCCGTCGCACCATCGCGGTTCCAACAGCGATGTAACATCGGTAACATTAGTAGGTCTTTGTTCCAAAAGTTGTTTCAAGGTCACTAATGCATTTATGGCATCCTTGACTCCTATTTTATCTACCACCACATCACCAATTTGCACATTGTCAACTTCTTCAATATGTACATTGTCAGCTACAACATCATCTCTTTCATCGAGTATACCCAGAATTTCCTCCTCAATAGGTGTGTAGGGATTATCTAGATCAAAGTCCAGTTCCTAATTGATGAACTCATTAATCAAGGTAAATTTATTAAAGAGGTGAACTCATGTATCGAGGTGAATTCATTAAAGAGGAAAGCTTAAATTTTTATAAATGATCTTAACAATTAACAATTAACACTTACTAGTGTGCTTTTTGGATTTTTTTGGGGGAGCGCATCCTTAACACATATTGAGATAACACATATTGACACTAGTAGGAAAGGTGATTCAACATGACACACTAATTTAACACAAAGTGTCCATAATGGTTGGTGTCATTTTAGACAACTTCATGTTAGATTCGCATGTCATATAGACCCACTTTTCCTACTAGTGTGAGGGTGGACAGTGTTGGTTAAAAGAACCCCAATGCATTTTAACGCAGAGAATGCACTACTTATCCATTCAAAGAACCCTGTTCAATTATTGTAGCAACACACTACTTATTGGTTGAAAGCTTCCGTGTGGTCTAATTTTGGTCTGGTCAAAGAATGCAAAGCAGACCCCTAGTGAAACAACCTTTGAGAATAGCACTCTAGCATCCAAAACCCTTCAAATGCCAATGCCCACTTTATGGTTCTAACCATTAGAGCAAGCCCAATGACCCTGCACCTGCATCTGCATTTGCGCTTTCTCATTTGCGATGCGGATGCAGATGTAGGATATTGGCCCAGTCACCCTGCTATACCCTAAAATTGGATGTAAAGTAATACAAGAAGTGCAGAACTCCCTGCATTTCGGCGAGATATGCAGGGAGCCTACTGTCAGCTAAGGACAAACAACTTCATGGCGGCTTTTAACTAAAGATAGCTCAATATGGTAGGGCCGCAGAAAACTACAAATCATTTTAGAGGAAATTTTGATGAAAGCAATGCAGAATGAGTGGTAGTTTTGCCTGGGTCTGCATCTGCATTATGGATGGAGGCCACTTTTCATTCCCGGATGCAAATGCAGATCCAAGAACGACTGGGCTTGCTCTTAAGGTGCTTGTGAGAGGGGTAGGTAGAGTAGAGCCACCCATAACCAATCACTTACGAGATTTGTGCCCCATCCGGAGAGGTATAGGGCAGTGCAAAATTTTCCTCTGTAGGAAGATAGTAATCATGATGATTGCAAATTTTTCAGTAATTTTATTTCTTAAATTGAAATTGCTGTGAATTTTTGAAGTCAAAAGTTGGTTTGAACATATTTTTAATGTCTAGAGGCTGCCATAACAACTCATTTCAGCCGTTAATTCCTCCTACCTTTAGCACTCAAAATCATGACATATGTCATGGCACTATTGGTTCCAGTTTGATGGAAATTCAATCTCAACCATGCTGATTGAAGTTTTGGTACTTTATAAATTGCTAATAGGGTCACGATCGGAAATAAGCGCCCCTACTACATACGAAGTTACTACAACATAGGGCTCTTTAGTTCAATAAAACATGATTGTTTTTCCTTCAAATTATGTCACATTCATTCCTACATTGTCTGAGACCCATTTGAATTCCACATGAAAAAAACATTCCATAGTTGAAATCTATCTTAGGGAGTTCACTCTATGCTCCTCGTTGTCTATGATGTGTGTCAACCAGGTACCTATCTATGAGGGATGTCAATTAATATGGATTTTCTCATGGATTTTCTTATGAAATGAAGTTGATTTTAAAGTCCGGGAAGCCGAAAAGGCTAATGACACTAAAAGTACGTTAGGATGGTTTCAAACCAGCTAATTCTCTAGAGTAGCAAAGTGCGGTAGCCTTCGTGAGATAGAGTCCATGAATATTTCATGAAATATATTTAGGAAGAAAAATGTTGGCTTGCTTTTAGAATATTCTCAAAATGTATATCTTCAAGTCTATATTATTTTTGATTTGTTTACAATGCATTAGCAATTTTAGGTGAAATAATTGGTGGGACTCTACATTTGTATAGTCAAATTTAGATATTGCATAACAATGTTTCCTTGCATCCTTGAAGACTGCCTTGTCCACAAAACCCATATCAAGTGCACCTCAACTTCTAGGCCCCAAAATCCAATATATATATGTTTGCTTCCACTTAATAAATGAGCAATTGATTGGGAATTCATTTTTGAAGTGAAACTGCCAATAAAGCATGTAATTAACTTGGAAGTAATAAATATGAAAACAATTCTTGTTGGCAATGAGGAGATAAATTTTGTGACTTACCATTTGATATAGGTGTCTATTCTTAGATATAACTAAACCACACACCCCTCAATTATAGGTCTTCGATAAAAATAAATTTTCAAAAGAGACCCACATACCTTAGATTAGGGTTTCTTAACACACATGAAATTAGGTCATGAGAAAAATGATTAAGGACTAAATAACCAACGAGAGCAGAGTGGATGACCAATGCAGGTGCGGTTGCAAGTCATCCCCCTCCTCAAGTTGGTTATCGGTCATGATTGATAAGCTCACATGGGAGGACACTCTTCTTTGTGAGTGGGAGCCATGTGTACGCAAGACCCCTTATGAAACCCCATGTATACATAAATTCCACGACCACAAAGACGACTACATAATTTATTCTCATGTAATGTATATGGGATTTTTGAAATCCTAGAGCCCAGGGGGTGGACTCTTCATACTACATATGAACTAATGTGTAAGAATGGGTACTATTTGAGTTATTGGCGTAGTACATAGTATACATATGGGAGAGTTATTACTTTTCTCTAGTGTGTACATTTCAAAAGGCGATTAAGAATTTTGAAGTAGAGGTAGATGTACAAAGGGGACCCTGAGGTGTAGAAAACAATTTGGCAATAGATGTGTTAGTTTCAACCAATTCATATTTTCACCCATTATTGTCATATGGTAATAATCTTGAATGACTACCATGTCCATTCTTGTTAGGGTTTGCATTTGGGTTTTAGGTTTTCACAAAGTGAAGGCTCTTGGAGTTTTGCTCTCCAAATTGTGGCTAAGTTATTGTGCTCTTATCTTTGTTTGTTTGATGCAATTGTTGAGTTCCATGCTACAAATGAAAAATGTTCTAGTGACTTACTCATTGAAAAGTGAAAGTGACTTTTATATGTGATATAGACCTACTTAGTTCTTAATTTATATTTTGTATATGTAGTAGAGGCATTGATCATGTTAAATTGAAAAGCGTCATATAGATACATGAGTCCATTTTCTAGCATGGTGTTAGTGCATATACATTTGTTTTTTTGTTTTTTTTACTACAAACCTCTCATATATAGGGGTTTTGATTATGTAGTGATCCACGCATATCATTTAGGTTTCCAATAAAGAGTCCACCCCCTGGGTATGTCAAGGTGAGAGAAACTTTGTATGCCAGGGTTATTATTTGGGTCAATATCATTCTAAACCATATTGATACTAGGACGATTTTATCTAGGTATGGTGTATAGACCCGATTTCATGATATCAAAAAACAAAAATATCCTCAAATACCATTCCCTAATAATATGCATAAAAATGAAGTCCTCATTATAGATCCCCAATTGGTGCCAAAAAAAAACAACACCATGCCAATAGTGGTCTAAACTCTCCATCATTGATGGACTTGCCCTAAGGTGGATGTGTCATGTGCGTTATTTGGATTTTTTTTTCTCTCTACACCCACTTCTCATAGAATATGAAACATGCAATTAGTGTGAGATGATTAGCAAAGCCAAACCATGCCCATAGCCATTTGCCTCCCATAATCTTTGGAGCTCATATGAATATCTTATCAATTATCAAAGTGAAGATTCTCATGCTCATTAAGTGGTCATATAGGTCTTTCCAATCATGCACACAGTTAAGCCTAGAATGATTCTCAAGATATTTTGAGCACATAGTCTAATCTCTTTTAAAAACATGTCTTTTTGGTGCCAGTTCCAGATCCACACCTAACTACATACCACTCAAATGTGGGTCTCTAAATTGTTGTTGTGTTCGATTCAGGTGCGTTTACTTTACCAGGCTTGGGGCCAGTTCACACGAGGTCCCAAGTCCTAACTTCCAAGTCATTTGAGGTCAATTCATGCAATCTTAGGGCCGGTTTACACTATGGACCACGAAGTCGGGCCAGGGCGCTTTAAGAGCATTGATTGGCTGTTGAACTCGTCCCAAAACCACTTCGGTTTACACTATGAAAAAAATGGAAGAGGGATCATGGAGGTCAAGGTCCCCAAAATACAATTTTCAAGGCTAAATAAATGCACTGACATGGTCCAATGAGTTTTGCGATGGCAAAAGAGATGGTATGGTAGGAAAAGGCAAGGGCCCATGGTAGAGAAATGTTGTTATAATAAAATTTCAAGGAATTTTTATTGGGGGGCTTTATATACAACTCTTCCCCCACTAGGCAAGGCTCACAAGGGACATTTTTCAACATCTATGTGATGTAATAAATCTTGAGAAGCAAGTCCGCCCTCTATGTGCCTAAATCATATCATAGCCCATGAGACACATCATTTCTTTCATGCCCTACCCCTTAAACTTGCTCCCACATGTTTCATCAAACAGTGTGGGACATCTAAATTCAAGAATTTGAGTGCAAATTTGTTTTTTTGGTCTACCAGCTGAAAGTTTTGGAATTTATGGGCTTGTAATATACCATTAGAAAGGTCTTGACATTACCTTTCCAACGGCATATTACACGCCCAAATTTTTTTCTTTTGAATTACAGTTGCAAAACGAAAAAGAAAATTTTGTAGTCGTCTAGCGACTATAGATCAGGGTGGTCAAAAGAACTACAATGGGAAAACGATTGCAGTTCTTTTTTTTGCATAGTTTTGTAATACACTAAATAAGAATACATACACTAAATAACAATAACACTATGATAGTAAGTAACATAAAATGTAAAGTCAAAGACTAAATATCAACTATGGTAATATGTAGAAGATACATGTTTTGATTTAGTGTTAGTAAGGATATGAAAAAAAAATAACAATGATAAAAGGAGAATTCCAACATATCTTCTAGCAAATCTTCTAACATTGATCATCAAATAAATGAAAATTAGTGTTGAGCAAGGTACGGTGGTAACAACATTTAATTTAAACAAACACTAAATATCCTATTTAGTGTAGTGACAACACAAGGTACATGTCACATGTAAATTACATTGAGCATGTACAAATTAAATCACTCATTTTTTGGGTAAAAATTGTTGTGAGAAGATTTGCAAGCCACGTCTTCGACACATTTAACAAGAAGTGAAGACAAGTGAAGCCCAAGAGAAGACAAGAGAATGGTCAAACTTGAATTTTATTTTTTTTCAAAACAATCCTTTTTGGGAATGTAATAAAAAAAAAGTCAGCACATTCATTTTTTGGTGCATGGTCATTCTTCCTGGTCCACATTCAGTTTACACCTAGTGAGGGGCCCAAGGCTTTCAAAACTATTTTTTTAAGAAGTCGGACCATGGAAGTTGGACCACGAACTCGGACCATTGAAAAATGCCCTCTTTCATGGTCCATAGTGGAAACCGGCCCTTAGCCGTTGAGAGCATGGAAGTTGGGACTTACCACTTCACACGGGGTCTCACGTTTAAAGTCCCAAGTATGACATGGATGCCTACATGACAACACTTTTGGGAGGTGAGGCGTGGGACTTATGTTGAGGGTTGGGTTGAACAAAAACTAGACCCAACTCTCAACACAAGTCCCATGAGTTTTTTTGTACATAAAATAATCAAGATCCGACTTTAATGAATTTAAATCATATGCCAATGGTATTTTCAGGCTCACAAGTTGGGACTTGGCCTCCATGTTAGGACTTGCTAATGTGAGTGGGACTTGGGATTCGGGACTCCGATAAGTACACTAAGGGCCACTTTATACTTGGGGCCGGATTGAGGGCCGGCCCGAACCCTCAAAATTTGGGCCAATAAGATCGCTCGATTTCATCAAATCGGGCCCAAGGGCTTTATACTAGGGGCTCGCCCGAACACTCACTCATCCCATGTGGCGTCCTAGGTGGCACAATTTTGGCGCCAAACCATCGGGCCTTAGTGAGGAAATCGGGACGAGCTTTTCCTCGGCCCGAACTCTCATCTAGGGCCGGATTGGGCTCATCCGTTGGATTGGGCTCATCTTGTCCCTCAATCTTTAGGGGGTAAATGTTTTTCCTCTCCTCTCCACTCCTCTAATAACACAACAATTAGCATAAATATGATAGCATTAGGCTAACAATTAGGGTGCTAATCACACACTTAAGGTAAAAATGAAACAATAAGCATTTAATCAAGCACATGGTATGGCTTAGGCTATGGGTTAGTCTAAAAAGGCAACAATTAGTATAAATGTGTTAGCACTAGGCTAATAACACAACAATCAAGGCGCTAATCACACACAACACAAAAATGAAAATGAAACATTTAAGCATTTAATTAAGCACGTGGTATGGCTTAGGCTATGGGTTAGTCTAAAAAGACAAGAATTAGTATAAGTATGTTAGCACTAGGCTAATAACACAACAATTAAGGCACTAACCATAAACTTAAGATGAAAATGAAAATGAAACATTTAAGTCATTAATCAAGAATTTAGCGTGCATTACGCAATGGGTTAGTCCAGTAACACAATAATTAGCACAAATATGGTAGCATTAGGCTAATAATGCAAAAATCAGGGTGCTCATCACACACTTAAGATAAAAATGAAACACTTAAGCCATTAATCAAGAATTTGGTGTGCCTCCTAAACTGCACCCATTGGTTAATCCATTGAACATGATAGATAAATTGATAGGAGCATTTTCACGCCATAATAGATTCGAAGGCCCCTATTTAGTCTAGTGGGACCCAATTTTTATTCACTAATCACAACCCATGGTAAGTGTCGTGAAACTTAATTGTTGAGAACACCCGGCATTGATCATGGTAAGCTTCATGAAACTTAACCCTCAAGATCATCGGGCCCTAGAACCAGGCCTCATCACTTTACATGGGACAAGGTTGGGCCCGAAAAAAGTTCATAAAGTGGGGCCGGATTGAGGGCCTAAAGGACATGAATTGGGCTGGTGCTCGGGCCAGTCCCAAGCCGTGTATAAAGTGACCCTAAATAGGATATCTAGTGTTTGATACACTAAATACGAATGCACACACTAAATGTCAATAACCCGGTGAAAGTAAGTAAACATTTAATGTAACCTCAAACACTAAATATCAACTATGGTAACATGTGGAAGTTACATGTTTGTATTTAGTGTTAGTAAGGATATGAGAAAAAAGATAACAATGATAAAAAGAGAATTCCAACATTATATCTTCTAACCCTAATTGTCAGGGAATTGAAAATTGGTGTTGGGAAGGGTAGGGTGGTAACAACATTAAATATAATCAGACACTAAATATCATATTTAGGGCCTTGCCAGACTACCGGCAGGCAGGCAGGTCGTCCGGGCTAGGGTTAGACAGCAAGTAGGGTGGCCACGGAGGATGAGGGCAGTGGCAGCCACCACACCGGCGGCTCTGCCCAGCCGGCACTGAGCCACATGTAACTTCACCGAAACTGCTGACTTTCGGCCAGTAGACTCTGAAAATTCCAGCAGACTGCTCACTTCGAACCAGGGCACTCACTCACAGAAACAGGGCACTCTGCTTACCGAACAGGGCTAGATTTGAAGGTAGCTTAAAGACTTGTATTTGTGTTTGTGAATATGGAGCCCGAAGTACAAAGGCTCCTTGTGTGTCTTGCATTCCAAATCACTTTGTTCATCACTTTGGAGACCATATCAAGCAATGAAGCTGCGATTGCCGTGTGGCATTGGCAACAACTTTGTTGTATGACAATGGCGTTCCAGGGTTTTGTGCGGCTTCGGGGGAGGCAACCACGAAGATTGTGGGCACACGAAAGAGGTCTACATGAACCAGGTTTCTTTGATCAAAATTTGTTGGGGTCCTTTAATGCGCGGGAGTTCAAGGGTAGAATGCGGATGTATGTCTCGACTTTTGAGTATTTGTGTAGCACTCTCGCTCCGTTGTTACAAAGGCAGGATACGGCAATGCGGTTAGCCATTCCGGTTCAAGTCAAAGTTGCCGTATCCATATCGCGGCTGGCCACAGGTAATTCCATGCAAAGCATAGCGGATTTGTATAGGATTGGGCTCTCTAGCAGTCAAGCAGTTGTATCTCAATTTTGCGGTGCTATGAAATCGGTATTGCTCAAGAAATTCATTAGGTGGCCTTCTTCAGCAGTCATGGAGAAATTCGCCCAAGAATTTCAAAACTTACACCAAATTCCGTATGTGGTGGGGGCCGTTGATGGGTCCCACAACCCATCATTGCTCCCCGGCTACATGCTGCTGACTACTATAATCGTAAAGGATTTCATTCCATACTTCTTCAAGGTGTTGTTTCTAGCAAGTGTCTCTTTTGGGATTACGACATAGGTTGGGCAGGGTCAATGCACGACGCCAACCTATGGGCTAGGTCGGACATCGGCAAGTACTGCGAGGCTGGGAGCCTATTGCCGTACGCTCTTGTTGGCGACGCTGCTTACCCGTGCAGACCCTGGATGTTGGCACCCTACAAGGGCCATAAGGATGGGCTCTCACGGGAGGAGTACCATTGGAATTTCGTTCAAAGTTCAACGCGCATGTGCGTTGAACGAGCATTCGGTATGCTTAAGGGGAGGTGGAGAATTCTTCTAAAGAGGATGGACGTTCATTTAAAAAGTGTGCCTGAATTGGTAACGGTGTGCCTACTACTACACAACATGTGCATCATATTCGGAGACAATTTCTGGAAGACCGAATGGATGCAAGAGGCTACATGTGAGGTACACAACGGCATGTCGGTTGCACATATTCCAGGTACAAATAGGCAGGAGAGATTGGCGGTGGCCAACCACGCATTGCACAGCCTAGCTGCAATTGACAACAATAGCAGGGAATCCTTGGAATACGACAAGCAAGAAGCTGCAAAGGAATTTCAAATTGCAATGGGCACCGGTGGGAAAACATACAAGGAGCTATGTGCACGTAGAAATGGAATAGCAAAGAGCCTTTGGATGGCAAAAACAAAAGCAACCATTGCACAAACTTTCACAATGGATACTGACTGATTTCTACATGTACCTACAACTTCTCTACCAACTTGAGCATTGTTTGTTGCATGCTCAACAATGAAGCCATTTTCATTTCCTCACTAGTTTTCATGCTTTCCATAAGTGTCCTACTACTATCTCTTATCTCGCCAATACACCGCTCCAAGAAGATGTCATCCTTGCGTTTCGGATCGGGTGACTTCAACGTGCTTTCGCCACTCCGTTGCTCCGTGGTTTGCGTGTCCGAAGTTGTCGCGCACTTGGGTCCATCGGGGTTCGCGGCACTCGCATGCGCATGTGCAACCACATGCGCACGGTCAAACATAAATTCGTCAACGAGTTGATACCACCTACACTTCTCCGATCTCTGAGACCCGGATTTCAAATTCATTGCTTTGTCCTCCTTGTAATCGCCGTAAATTGCACTCCATTTCTTCCTACATGCCTCGCTATCTTTTGTAAAATCCGGGCATAACGAAACAAGTTTCGTGTGGAGTAGGGACCAATTGTCCACACCTGCACATGAATTTCAAATGTAAGCAAATTGAAATGAAAACTTTTGTTCTACAAACACGATAATTCAATCAAATTTCAGCAGATTTCAGCAGTAGATTACAGCAGATTTCAGCAGATTTCAGCAGGCATAGAATTCCAGCATACAAAAATTTCCACCAGTCTGCAGATTTCAGACTGCTCCAGCATACAAAAAATTCCAGCAGACTGCGAATTCCAGCAGTCTGCAGACTTCAGGAAATTCCAGCATACAAAAAATTCCAGCAGACTGCGAATTCCAGCAGTCTGCAGATTTCAGGAAATTCCAGAAGAAAAAAAATTCCAGCAGTCTGCAGATATCAGGAAATTCCAGCAGACCGAAAATTACAGCAGACTGCGAATTCCAGCAGTCTGCAGCTTCAGGAAATTCCAGCACACAAAAATTTTCAGCAGACTGTGAATTCATTGCAGCCCGCGAATTCACACATTGTTGCGAATTCCAGCAATCTTTTTTGTATGCGAGGTGGCCAATTCATGCAGGCTGCGAATTTCAAAAAAAAAATCATACAAAAATGACAAGAAAATACGAGAGAAGGAAGACGGATACCTTGCTTTGGTGGAGCGCTGAAGATATTTTGCATCTCACCGCGGATGGTGATGAGTTGTATCACCCAATGGTCCTTCCAATGACCTGCAGACTTCAAGAGTTCGGCATCCTCTTTCACAGCGTCCAGGTCAACAATTTCCGATTTCTTGGCCTTGCCTCTCCGTCTCTTGGTTGGTTTGGATTGCTCGGTGACGCACTCTTGTGATGCGCGTTTTTGAGTGTCTTCCGTAAGGTCAATGGGCGCGTTAGGAATGCCGTGGGTGGGAGAGGTGTACGCCGCGCCTGAAGATGTAGGAAGGAAGGGATGGGGAAACAAATATGGCATTTGACTCCCCATAGGCGGAAATCCTTGGAAAAATGGAATTTGAGGAATTCCAGGCCGCACTGCACGGAAGTCATTCCCACCCACATTCAAGGTGTTGCCTGTGGCGGCATTCAAGTTGCCGGTAGGAGGGTCTCGCGGGTGCCCCTGGAAGTCCATGGCAAGCTGGAGCACAAACCAAATCAAAAGCAAATCAGTGGAATTGGGCGTGTGAAGGGGAAAAAAAACTAAGGAAAAAAACCTGAATTTTGATCGCAGAGTTCAGTCTCATGTGAATTTTGGTGCGCAGAGAGGAGGAGAGGTGTGGAGGATGAAGATGAGAGATGTGCAGGATGAGGTGAGATGGACAGGATGAGGAGAGGTGGGGAGGGTGGCGGATGCACGGCAGCAGGCAGATGCTCCAGAGGCAGCAGGTGGGCAGCAGGCGGATGCTCCAGAGGCCTTCTCCGAAATCCACTTCGCCGAAACCCACTTCGTTGCTGGCCACCGAACTCGTTGTCGGAGGTGGGGAGGGTGGAGGAGGGCGGGAGGTGGTCGAGGGCAGGAGGTGGAGGAGGGTGGAGGAGGGAGCACTCTCGCGAAGGGAAGCTGGGCGAGGTGAGCGGGCAGGTGGGCGGGGAGCCGACCGACGGAGCCAGCGAGGTCCTTACCTGTGAGCGGGCCCGCCTAAACCCCGAAGTCCACGGGTTTCCTGTGTCACGAGGCCGGAAGTTCTCGGGGACTGCTACCCGGGCCACGTCAACCTGCCGGCCCCTAGACCACCAGCAGTGTGGTGGATGGCAGGCCGCCTCGTCCAATAGCGGGGCCAGCTTCCGGCTGCCTGCCGGTCGTCTGGCACCGCCCTAAGTGTGCTGTGCTTGGGGAAGCATTGGCAGGGCCGGCCACGCTGGATAAATTTATGGGGCCTAAATTGTGGTTGGCCCATTGGGACCTTGGAAAATGTTCACCGTTTCAGCCAGCATGGAAATGGACCTAGGTGGCGTGACACCGTGTGCCAGCCTGGCATGCAGGGACAGGGGCTCTCTATTGGGTTAACGAATGGAGAAGTGGTCATTGCCGCTAACGGGAATGGTAAGCGGTCCATGAGTTTCCTTCATAACATTATTCAGATCCATGACAGTGGTCTGTGGGACTGACACAACATGAATATATGTGTGACAATCTGAATATGAAAAATATTTTGTGGAATATTGTCAGTCCCACAAAACATTGTTATGGTTTTGAATAATGCTATGTTATGTAACCCTTGCGAGTTTTTTTTTTTTTTTTTTTCCTAACTTGTTACCGACATTATTGTTTTTCTTCAACTAAGTTATATCATATTCTTTGGTGTGCATGCCAACTACATTAATTAGTTTTTTTTTCATAAATTTTATTGTGGGCCATGCTAAATTTATAGTAGACAATTTAGCGCACACCACAACAATTTTTTTTCTAGAGAATTAATGTGGGTAATTATTTTTATTTTGTGTTACTTTTGTTCTATAACCAATATTCAATGTGTTGGTCGAAAGTCTTTATGAAGACTTGGGGAAAGACCCGGGGTCTTGGACTCATGTTAATTCCACCTTGACTAGCAAATTAGTGTGGCTACATCCTTGGCCCTAAGATGGTAGGGGCTTTGCTAGGTTCAACTCCCGCTAAGTATACTATTTAGACAAAAAGAAAAGGAAAAAATGCTATATATGATACTTATGAAGTACTCATGAATTCTTTCTCACAAAGGCTACCGCACTTTGCCACTGTAGAGGATTAGTTGGTTTGAATCCATCCTAACATATATTTAGTGTCATTAGTTTTTTCGGCTTCCCGGACTTTAAAATCAATCTCATTTCATAAAAAAAATCATGAGAAAATCCATATTAATTGACATCCCTCATGGTAATAGGTACATGGTTAACACACATCATAGACAACAAGGAGCATAGAGTGAACTCCCCAAGATAGAATTCACCTATATTAGTTATGGGATGTACTTTTCACGTGGAATTTAAATGGGTCTCAACCAATGTAGGATTGAATGTGACATAAATTGAAGGAAAAAATAATCATGTTGTATTGGAATAAAGAACCCTCTGTTGTAGTAACTTCGTATGTAGTAGAGGCGCTTATTCCCGACCATGACCCCATTGGCAATTTATAGGGTACCAAAAATTTCGATCAGCATGGTTGAGATTGAATTTCAATCAAGTCGGAATCAATAATGCCATGACATATGTCATGGTTGTGAGTGCTAAAGTGAGGAGGAATTAACGGTTGAAATAAGCCGTTATGGCAGCCTCTAGACATTAATAATTTGTTCAAACCAACTTTTGGCTTCAACGTGAAAAGAGTGGCGTGGCGAGGTCTAAGGTAGAAATATCATAACCCGTTAACCACCCCCTAGTTGTGCACTAGACTGCCATCATAATAGTGAAGTGCCATTTCTAAAACCGATCATGGCTCGGCGGCAACTTCAGTGCGTGTACACTTAGTGTAACTAATGAGAGTGAAGAGTTAATGTACTCATGAGGTAACCGATGTAGGCGATGTTCTGTATGGAAATGTGGATTACCGTGTTCGGTGTAGGGAGAATGTAGTGAACGAGCAGGGGGTGGGACAACTTTCCACTTTGAAAAATTGTAGCATTTTTTGTATGGGGCAGAAAAATATGAAACAACTTGCATACTTCATGAATCCTTCTCGTCTATGTTGGGAAATTATCTCATGATTGGCAGACCAGATCTTGAATGCGAATCACCTTATTTTCATGGGTTATGGTATTTCTACCTATGGGCTCGGAGCTCTTCTGCCTTGCTCTTCTGCACTCTCCACTGCTGTCTTCTTGGCTGGCTATGGCGGAAACGCGGAAACTCCATAGCCAGCCACCATAGTCTGTTGCATCTCCACCACCACCCGACTGCATGCATGCATCTCTCTCTCTCTACCCGTCCTCTCTCCTCTATCCTTGCTGTAGGCATCTTCTCTCCTCTCTCTAGTCATCCTCTCTCCTCTGTCTTTGGTGTAGGCATCTTCTTTTCTCTCTCTAGTCATCCTCTCTCTAGACCTCTTCTCTCCTCTATCCTTGCTCTAGCATCTTCTCTCCTCTCTCCTATGTCTTTGATGTAGGCATCTTCTCTCCTCTCTCAAGTCATCCTCTCTCCTCTCTCTAGGCCTCATCTCCCCTCTTCTAGACATCCTCTCTCCTTTGCGTTTTCAACCAAGGGTTAGAGAGGCGGCTGGGGCAAACCAACCCATACATTGGTTCCTTGGAGGCAAGGGTTTAGGCATCCAACAAGGAATGAGTGTATGGGTTGGTTCGTCCAAATCTTAAGGAGGCATGGTCGTGGAATGCATAGTGAAGGTTAGGGGACCCAATCATAGTAATTTCTTAATACGCCATTTCAATCCTCGTTATCAAGAGGCATTACCTCGCTCTATTGATCTCACTTCTATCTATCTATTTGCACCAATGTCATGTGCAATTAGGTTGTCCCACGTTCATTTATCAGCATTCCAAACTACTTTGAGTTTTTTAGTACTACGGTAACTAAACACAAGTATTATTTTCTTACTGTGGTTTTTATGGGTATGAATGAACAAAGTTGTAGTTTTGGTATATTGATTTTGACCCAAAGTGATTTGCATGTGTAAAGAGCAGCCAAATTGCACATACCAATGTACCCATTGTATGCTAGGGAAAGCGTCCAAGATCAAAGACACTGCAAAATCGAGCAATCATGTTGGTCGAGAGTAAAGTCTTGACCCAAGAATTTCGGACACTAGGGTCCACGTCCAAGGTATGAAAAATGGGAGTAGTGTTAATGTGGCATCACTATCCTGCCAGATTTCGGCGGTCTTAACTCAGATAAATACTCCACCTACTTGGAGAACCCACTCTTCAAGCTTGGGTCCCATTTTGAGTTTGAGATAGAATTATTATGGAAGTGATGTCAACTTGAATATTTGTAATTTTGACCGGGTATTATCACACTGGTTCCCAACGGGGAAGAGTTCCCACGCAAGTGTGGGCATGAAGACCGGGTAGTGAAGGAGGCGTAGGAGGGACGGGGCCCAGCCGAATGCAGATGTGATCTAGCGTGCAACCCCCAACCCCAACCCTGCAAATTCGCATGTATCCCCCAACATATATTAGGTACACCCTAAACTCTGTAATATCAACCTCCATAATGTCACTCACTCTCTAATATCCCGAAACCCTAAGGAACGGATGTTCGTAGTTCAAATCTCACTCCTTATTGTCACCTTTCTCTCCCTTATACCACAAATTTTGTCATTAATGCAAACCACCAAAGAAGTCAACCCACACCCTTGCATTGCGCCATGTGTCAATATGTGGAGTGTCACCTTCTGATTCTTCTTCTTCTTCCTCTTATGCCACTTGTTGAATGTTGGTGCATGCATATGCCACATCACATGGGAAGGCCAAGTGGAGTGGACCATACCACACCATGTAATATGATGCACTTTGTGTTATTCCATAGTGTCACATGCCACACTAATTCACTAGTATCACGCATCCATGTTTACACTACAAAACTTTGTAATATCACGTGCACTTTGGTTGCCACATGTGTGATACTATGGAGTTTAGAGTGTAGCAATGTTTTTTAGGGCAAGGTATGTGGTGGTAGATAGTGCCCAAGAGCAGGCCTGGCGTTGTGTGATAAGGACCCGCACTGAGGAGTGGCCCTTTATTTATGCAATGCCATAGCTCTTGGGGCATTATCACAGCTAAAGCGCCGGAGGTGTTGTGGCCGTTGGATCGATACAAATCCCATGATGTCCCAACGGAATCAACGGCACGCTAATATCAGATGTACCACGGCCGTCAATAAAGAATGGAAAAAAAAAAACCCGGGGCTTACAAAACCAAGGCTGGCGTCTAGATGTTATATTTGGATGTGGAATACAATAAAAAGAAAAGAAAAGAAAAGAAAAGAACATCAGAGTTTCTTGTACACCGACATGAATAGGAGCCCGTTCTCCCTTTCGTTGATCATGTGTTGCCAAGCATCAAGATAGGGCTAATTCCTCTCTTTTCGGAGGTGGGCTCAATGAATGGGGAGAACTGACCACTTCACTGAATAGGATATTTAGTGTTTGAGACACTAAATACAAACGCATACACTAAATATCAACAACCTTATGAAAGTAAGTAACATTAAATTTAAAAGAAAACACTGAATATCAACTATGGTAATATGTGGAAGCTACATGTTTGAATTTATTGTTAGTAAGGATATGAAAAAAATAAAAATAACAATGATAAAAAGAGAATTCCAACATATCTTCTAGCAAATCTTCTGAAACTAATTATCAAAGAATTAAAAATTAGTATTGAGCAACATAACATTATTCAGATCCATAACAATGTTATGTGGGATTGACAGTATTATCCCGAATGTTCCTCGTATTTAGTCTGAATGTGGGAAATATTTTGTAGAATACCGTCAGTCCCACTAAACATTGTTATGGATCTGAATAATGTTATGAAGGTAGGGTGGTAACAACATTAAATATAATCAAATAGTAAATATCCTATCTAGTGTAGTTACATATGAACCAATTGAGTTTAAGAAATAACTAGTTGAAGTTCAAGACCGCAGGAAAATTATCAATCATTCTAGAGGAATTTAAAGTACATATCTCAAATTAATGAAGAAAAATCGAAAGATGTCAACATGTAATTGGTTGGACTTGGAAACACTAGGATTTCAACCCGGGTACGCAACTCCCGTATTATATGGTCCTGATTATAATCACTTATAATGCGTTTTTGTCCAATATTGAGTGATACAATTTGTTTTAATGTAGGAAACCCTTGTAGCCCTTCTAACAAGGAATCCAAAAATGTAATTATATATAGGAAATGAATATATTTTGAAGCATATAATTGCATTAAAAACCTAATTATATGATTTTTTTAATACAGGTACCATAGGTCAAACTACCCAACTTTTTGGACTTTTTAATAAAATTTTAACATTATGAATGAATTATAATTTTAATGGGAGGCTTAATAAATATGCAACCCAACTTTTTTTTCATCTCATTTTATTTAATTTGGTCTTCACCCAACTTTTTGATCATTTTAATTTGATATAATTTGATATAATTTTTACAAAAGCCGTCCTCTAAGCCGTTTTAAGTACGATGCCCCCTGCGTATAATATGGGAGTTGCGTACCCGGGGATCTCGACCAGTTATGCCCAAAAATCTCCCCGGACACTAGGTGGGCTCCATGTATTAAGTAATTCCTAGTTCCATTTACAAAAGGATGGGGGGGGGGCGGGTACGCAACTCTTGTATTATATGGCCATGATTATAATCACTTATAATGCATTTTAGTCCAATCTCCAGTGATATAATTTATTTTAATGTAGGAAACTCTTGTAGCTCTTCTAACAAGAAATCCAATAATGCAATTATACATAGGAAATGAATTTTGGTTGAAGCATATAGTTGTATTAAAGCCCTAATTATATGAGTTTTTTAAATACATGTACCATAGGTCAAACTACCCAACTTTTTGGGCTTTTCAATTAAAAAAAGTTTTTTTATTACAAATATAATATTGCCAATGACTTTTAATTGGAGGCAACTACTCGTGTGGATCTTTTAAAATTATTTGATGGATTTAGCTTTTTATTTCATTCAAGGGTATTTTACGGTGTTTTTAAGAAGTGTTTTGGATCAAATGTTTGTGTATGGCACCTCTTAACCATGTGATATTGGTGGCAAGTGGGTTGACTTTCTAGTTTTCGAGTCTGAGTTTATGTATGAGTGGGTTGTATTTGTTGTGTTTTTCATTAGTCGTTGTGGCTGGGAATTTGTTGTGGCCATAGGTGAATTCGATGAATTGGATAGTGTGGGATGATAATTGGGTGATTGGTGTTTGGCTATTATTTGGGGCTCCTAGTACAAAGAGGATGTTGGGTCGGAACATGGGATGGGGCCACATGTGCAGTTTTGTAGCCATTCTTGGACTATTACTTCTTGGGGTTTGTTGTTTTGAGCTCAAGCGTTGACTAGGGTATAAAATTGAGTGTGTTTGTTAGATTGTAGTGTGTAAACAATTTGATGGACTACTTTGTTGTGTTTGGCTATGTGGAGGCCTTTGATGTATTGGTTTGACATGTGGATAGTAGGTGTGGCCATGTGTTGAATGCCTTGTTTGGGCACAATGTGCAATTTGGGTTGGGGTGAGTTGTTGGCTAGAATGTGTTTCTAGAATGGTTGCCCATATATTGGGCGTATCACAGTTTGAGTGTTTGTGTAATTTGTGCTACTGAGATGTCTTTTGACGTCCGAAAGCCATTGGAGAGTTTATGGTTGGTGTCCTTGTTGGATACCCACACCCACAACAAAAAAACCGCTAAATACAACCCACTCATACAAGCACTTAGAATAGTTGGCTGGCAAGTCAACCCCCTTATCACCATCACAACATGTGTTAGAGGGGCTATCCACGAACACCATACTAAAGATATAGAAAAACTCAAAATACCCAAAAATGAGATCAAAGCACTCATGAAACAATTACATCTAATTGCCATTAAATACCTCACATACCTAATACAAAACAAAAGGAAGCTAGACAACAAACAACCCCCAATAGACCCCCCCTAGATGTTAGGTTCCGTGCTTTTAAAACTAAAGAAGCCCACCTTCTGAGAGGGAGGAAGTACCCTTACTGTGACGCTCAGTTAAACATGAACACGGTATAGAGGAACGGGCTCCCATTCATGTCGGTGTATAAACCAAACCCCAACGTTACTTTTATTTATTCATTTGGATACCCATTTATCTACGTAGAAGAATTTGGCTTTAGCTATTGCTAATGTTTTCCCCTAGTGTTCCCTATTTAATAACAAGTCTAGGTATTTGATGGCTCCATCATGGGCTTTTTGTTGGGACTCCATGTAGCCAATAGGGTGTGATGTGCGCAATGTGTATTTGCGGAGTTGAGCTTGGTTGTGCCTTGGTTGTGCCGTCGTTTGCTAATTGGTCTGCTATTTTGTTGTCTGATGCATGTGTGTGCCCTGACTTTTTGTATTGCAATTTTGTGGGTGGTCCATTGTGCATGTAATTAGTGGTACCCATACCTCATGCAATTGTATGTTGTTCAATATGCAGACCACTAAATGCACTGGATCTTTACCACAAATAAAGATAAGTGAAAACCACATTCCATAGGTTGCGACAATTTTTACTTGTAACCTAATTCTGTTGGACACAACTCATGCCCCCTCCCCACTTGACATTAGCTAAGCCTAAAAGTGGGTTCTTAAAAATGAGCGTTCACACCATCAACATTATCTAGTGCCGAGCCTAGTTGCAAATGATGTGGCATGGCTTAAAAGTGGAGGTTTTAAGCTAAAACTACCGACCCTCCCATCGGTACCTAGACATGAGGCAAGAATGTAGGACCTCTAAAAGTGTTGCCTCCCGCTCTTGTGAGTGGTTGCTTTTAGTCTTAGCTATGAGGGCATGAGGAGCTCCATTAACAAAAACCGATGGTAAGTATTAATGCATTTGGGGATGGAACAAAAACTATCCAACATTCATTGGTTGGTAGATAAAACAATGAACATGTGTGAAAGCTACTTAACTAAAAGCTACTTAAAAATCTCTGGAGCAAGTTCTTGTAGGTGCATTGGGATAGCCGGACGTGTCCACTATAACCGAGGGAGCTTTACCCGGGTTTTAGGGAAGTCTTTGGTTATTTGCTAATGTCAAGTGGGGAGGGGGCATCAGTTAAGTTAGTCTTCACATTCTTATGCCCAGACATGAAATAATAAGCCAACAACTTCCGAGATTTGAAATCGAAATCTGGCTTGCATACCCCATTCAGGAAGTGGCTATGGTGGCCATGGACTTTGCATAGTGATTACGAAGCAAAAGATGATAGCCATTGTACCAAATTTGTAACAATGGTGATATACCATTGTTATCGGAGAACAGATATTCTGAGTTTAGTGATTAGGTTTTAGGGTTTAGGGAACCTGAGATGCCTACCTTTGTTCCAATGATGGTGCCATCCAACTTGGTAAAGGTTGGAAAAAGTGGCTATGGTGAAATCAACAGGCTTCAATGAAGTTAGTGAAACTGGTACCCACCAACTTGTGGAGCGATTAAAGGATATGTCTTCTATAGCAAAGAACATCGGCGCCAGATTCACAAGCAAACAAAGTGTCATGTCGTTTATGGATCCTCTTGGTTGATACGTCGCAATTTTTGTTCCTCCATAATCTGTGTAATGTGACGCTTCTAACTTCTCCTCTCATCACGAACTGTTGGATTTTAAAGGTCGTTGGTATGCCCAACATAGTGGAACGTGGTGTATGCTTGATTGCAAGCAAGATTCCAAAAGGTTAACCCTAAATTGCTTGAGAGCAAACCTCCACAAACGATGAGTGAAGTTTGCAAGGTTACACAAATTTCTAGTGGCACAACACTAATTACTGCTTCCTGACCCCACTGGAATTGGTAATTGTCTTGTGAATTGCAAATGTCTTCGAATTGGCAAATGGATCCAATCAAAGAAAGAATCTGAATGGGTCACAGGTCAGGTCCACTTGAGGAATCCTACAATTCTTGTCACTGGATTCCTGTCAATGCAATGGTTACATTCACTCCAATTGGATCTGACAATATTATGAATTTTACATAATTTGTGCACTTCGGTATCTGCATTGGCAATGCTCTCAATATTGGTCCCCCACATTTCTATTTGTTACTCTAATCTTGAGGGACGAGAGTGTTAACCATGAGAGCAATACCCATGAGCAAACATCTGTTTGTCATGGCCACCAATGAAGCAAAGAATACTTTTTCTGTGGATTACATTCTAGTGGGTAATCATCATTGAACATCATGCAACCGGAAGTTAATCCTCCTCCTAAATCAAGTTCAGAGGTCCATATACGTATTCAACGTCATAGTCGGAGACCACCACAAATTTTATCTCATTTGAAGTGATTACTACAGTAGTGTTGTCACCAAACCCTATCAGATGCACCATATCATACGGGATGGATTGGTTGATCTACATCATAAATTGCCATTAGTATATAACACAGAAGCTCACATACTAAATATTGCTCAGAGATCTATGCAGACCTGCCTATCCAATGGGCGGGCTGTTAATCACATTGTATCCTAAGTACAAATAGAGATAAAGTGTGACTTCCACCAGTGCCAACCACATTACGTAGGCTGGAACCACTGAAAATGCCCACTCCTGTTGGACACAACTCAGTTTGAGTTAGCCTTCGCATTCTTATGCCTGGAAATGATACATTGACCAGCCACTTCCAAGAAACGAAACCATAACCTCTCTTGACGTACGCAATTCAAAAGGGACCATGATGGCCACGGACTTTGCTCAGTGATCAACATGCAATAATTTATAGCCATTGTAAGTTAGCAAATTTACAACATGTGATATCAGAGGACATAATTTTTGAGATTAGGGATTGTAAGGATTTTGAGATGCGTACCTTTGTTCCAGTGCGAGTGCCGCCCAACTTGTAGAGCTTGTAGTATGTGGCTATGATGAGAGCAATAGACATCAACAAAGTGAGTGAAACTGGTACCCACCAATTTGTACACCGATTCAATAATATTCAATTTGTACACCGTGCCTAGTGAGCTTCATAACTGATTAGTAACATAATTATAGGAAACTTTGCAACACAATTGCTGAGAATGGAGTTGAAATCCAACACTTTAATATATCGTCGTCTGAAATCGTCCGATTAGGAGCCCTATGCTCTCTATGTGGAGGCTCGATGATGGCACGATGAGCTTCTCCATTCATAGAACTCTCTCTCTCTCTCTCTCTCTCTCATCTGCTATTTCACGTTCCGAATCTACATCTGTTGCAATCGCCGTCGTGCCTACGTTGAACTTGGTCATCGTATGCAATAGCAAATCTGTGTGCAGATAGAGTAATTGAGTGCACAGATATCGAAGACAAAGGGGACTTGTCAATGAGATCCGTGGGTCATAGATCGTCTAACGCAGACTTGTGGAACACCACTCTATTCCCTCCAGAAAACTCTGAGAGGTTGGATTTGGAGTCTGGGATATTGGTGGGAAAGTCCGAGCAGATGCGGATTAAGAAAGATGATCCGCTCAACACATGCAATGGGGCTAAGGCAACCCCTAGAATCCACATTCAACACCAGAATTTGTTGCTCATTGCTCTTGTTCTGGGGATATTCTTTACAGTGAATCAGATCAGATTGCAGTACCGTTGCTGGACTGGGTGGACCCCTGTTGTTTGACTATGTTCTGTTGTGGTCTTGGGTTTCTATGTTATTAATCTGCTCAAGCAAATTATGGGCAGCCACGTCAAACATTCAAAGGTAGGCACCTTCTAATTTGCTTCAATGATCAAAGTTACAGTTGTGGAGCCTTCTTACATTTATTCATGGCCATCTTCAGATGTTCATGGATTATTGTAACCAAAGGGCATACTACATCTCAACTTAATTGGGTGTGTATAGGGTGATGATATTTGTGTTATGGACATGCCTCAGTGGGCGTGGACATGCCTCAGTGGGCTCAAGGTTGAATTTCGTGTGTGCTATGCATTAAGGTAGACATGTGTAATTCTGATACTTTTTTCTCTGCCCCCACTTTCAAGTAAGATATGAAACACGAGTTTAGAGCTCATTAAGTGGTCACATAGGTCCTCCCGATCATGTTGACTATTGAGCTTATAATAGTTAGCATATTTTGAGTGCCATGTAGTCCAATCATTTTTACAAACATGTCATTTGGGTGTCCGTTTTTAGATCCACATCTAGCCACATACCACTCCAATATAGGTGTCCATATTATTGCTGTGTTGGAATTAGGCACGTCTAACAATACTGACTCCCTCAACTTGCGTCCAACAGGAATGGTATGATGCTATGCTGACTACAGGATATCTTATTGTTTTGCAAACTTATATGTTGACGACTTAGTTTGTGGTTAGGCAGAGAACATTCTCCCAGAATGCACCTTCTTGAGGCTTTCTTCCTGAAAGCTGAGGACATCCTAAGCCTCAAAATATACCTTGGGGCATGTAGATTGAAATTTATCCTGGGTGGAGGATATGTGGATCCCAACTTCGGCAACAGGGAAGCTGACCTATCTAGAATTGGGAGAATCAGGAGCCTCGCTGATTAGAAGCTGAAGCACCAAGCTATTATGTATGTCCTGAGGTTTATGATATATCGTATGAAGCATGAAAACACAAATGAAGAACCATATGATCACCTTCTACATCATAATTTGCAATGCTTCATTAAGACGCTCATAACAATTAATGTGCACGCTTGCCGTTCTTTCACCTTTGCCTACTAATATGCTTTGCATAGATCTGCACACACAATCTAATGATGCGGCCAGGCTGCAGAAAGGGAATTCTCAAATGAGTTCACTACTACTAAACTAACATCCAATAGATTTGTTCAATGGTTAGTGGTTGGAATGATCATTTTACCATCCACAAACCTCAAAGAACATTGATTAGATTGATCCACCTATATTAACATTGCTAATCCTCAAGCTCTCTCATTTTTTCCAAATAAAAGAGATTCCATGTTCTGTGGGGACCTAGCTGCCAGACTAAGACTGAGGCTGCTGTTTTTAAAGAATCATAACTTGTTCATCCCCGGCCCTTGGTTATATTATTCTCCTTCCTAGGTTGAGGGAGCATGAGGATTAGCGCTTTATGTGATGCAATATAAAAGTCATGTTTGCAGTTTGCAGTTTACAAATTGCAAGTTTTGTTTCTCAATAGACTGTAAAATTAAAGCTTAAAGCTTCTGGATCTCTAATCACTAACTACTGAATCTTAAAGGTCATTAATACTATGCCCGACGTAGTTTTAGATGTATGATTGATCACATGCTAAGTCTCGAAAGGTTAATCCTAAAATGCCTAGGGGTAAATCTCCACAAAAGTTGCAAGGTTATACAATTTTCCAGTGGCACAACACCGGTTACTCCCTGATACCATCAATTTCTCCCATTGCAGACAACATTTCTGAACATGATGTTTATGTGAGGAACAGATGAATAAGCCAGAAACTTACACTCTTCATCATTTGAGCACGAATGATGATGCTCCAGAAAATATGGTTTGAAAATTGCGGTGCTCAGGTTTGTTGTGCCGATTTGTTTTAGCCCCTACTACGACTCCTGTTTCTGTTGGTCCATTTCCACTTGGAGCTATAAACTGATGATCACCTGAAAGTGATGGTACAGTAGGTAGGAAGAAAGGGGCTTTTCTGGCTTCTTGGGTGGTGCAGTGGGCTTGTTTCTTACCTGCAATATGCAATTACAGGTAACCCATTGCGATCTCAACGAGTCAATTCAATGGCCCTTAGAATTGGAGGACAACGACATCAACCTCACTAACCCTAAACCGTAAACTTATACTCACCATTATAAAATTCCTCGCAGGGGACAGAAGAGCGACACCAAACAACAACGTAAGTTAATCAAGCTCCACATGGAATAGATGAACAAAACAAGTGGCACCTTGATGATGTCCAAGTTGACAAGCCCTTTCCATTGCGTTTTTGGAAGTAAAGTGAGGGTGATAAGGCTGGGGGTTGATAGGTCCAATGCAAGGATCAACATCTCTTCATCTTCATCACTGATCACAGCAGGTGTAGATTCTGAAGCCACAACCTCTGGCACCTCTTCATCCTCATCCATCCCATCTTCTGCAGTAAGGCCTATAGTTGGGAGTGCTACAACCCTCGTATTATCACCGGTTCCCTTTGCTGCCGAGTCTCCCAATCCAGATACATTAATCTGTTTGCCCTGTTTACAAAAACACAGAATCTGATATTGAGTTGGATGACATTGTAAACCCCAAGCAACCAATATCTTCTGTTAATGACATGTCTTTATGCTCATATTTGGAATGTTTCCGACTGCATCTTTCAGTAAGTTGATGAGGGGAACTCACCACAAGTAGATACCGTTGCGATTAACATGTGAAGTGGCCAACAAGTCCATGGCTGGTGATAGAGACAAGGCGGTGACAGCGGTGCCCACATGCATTGCATCAATTTGCTTGGAGGCTACCACATCCCAGACTCGAATCGTGGAATCCATGGCGGACGACAATAACCACTTGCCATCTTCGCTGAAGCAAATAACAGTTATTCGATCAGTATGGCCATGAAACATTCTCACTAGTCGCGCAGCGACCACATCGTAAAGACGGAGCACCTTGTCATCTGCTTCAACCGCAATCAAGCCTACAACAGAAAGATACATTGTTTGAATTTGTTAGGATGTGAGCAACCTACAGACATCCATAAATAATCCAGGAGAAATAATTTTCCAAAGAGAAAAGTGATTAAATACAAGAACCTTGCGTCCCATTCGAATACAAGAAAAACAATGCCATAGCATCAGCATAACCCAACACATCAACTATTAGAAATATGTAGTAGAAATAACTGCATACCATTTCCACGGTGAGCAGCAATCTTTCCAACTGGAGATCCCACTACTAGGGTGGACTTCAATGTCCGTCTCTTGAAATCCCATACCTGCAAGAAGTATCCAATAACACCCTTATTAGATTGATCATTAGGACCTCTGTGAAGATGTGAGACCGATGACAGGATGGAAGACACACCTACTCAAGACAAAAAGAAGTGCAAGACAACTGACCTTAAGTAGTCCATCGTAGCCACCGCTGGTGAGAAGTGTGTTTGTACTATCAGTAGCAAGTCCATTTATAGACGCATTGTGTGCACAGGAAGATCCAACAGCAGGATCTTCGTAGACACCCCTACTCAATCCTGACTGCAGATTGAATCTCTCTATTAAGCCTCCTTCTGTGCAAACACTGCGAAATCACCACTCGCTGAAATTGCACAACTCTGTGACACGTCACAAGCAAAATCAGCTCCTCCATGCTCTTTCCATCAGATAATGTATATGTTCCAACAGAAAAAAGATTTCATGTAAAGGTCTCAGTGATAGAGAACTAATTTGCCATAATCAGAGGATGCACAACCCGGTGCAACCATGGAAGCTCAACTATGTGACCAGCAGTGGAGATAATTATATACCAAAGCTCTTGTGTCTGCAAAATGGTGGTGAAGAGCTAACCTTGACAGGAGTTGGGACATCACTGGAGGGTCTAAGGACAGGCTCGCCTACTGCAAAATTTTGAAGACGCCATGAATATGCCACACTTTCGTCCAAATGACAGGTCACAATGTTACACCAGTCTCGTTCTCTTATCTTCACCGAAACCGATTCATCAACAATGTCAATAACCAGGTGGAGCACAACAAGCTGGGCAAGCATCACATAATATTGGACAGTGAAAATAATATACCTGGATCAGAGGCAATGACAGGTGGCAGTTTCAGGTCTTCCTCCTGCAAAATTGTCCAAGGTTAGCACTTCAGGGCACATAAATAAGACCCTAGACTTGAAGAATGAGGACGAAAGTTTCAGTGGCGAGGTCAAGCGTAATTCAATATATAGGGCTTATTCTAAAATTTCTCTTCACAGTTAGGTGCTGGGTAGGAAGAGGATAGACTATTTGTGCAACCTTGATTTTGCAATTTGTCAAAAGTTTGTACTTTTGAACATATTAACAGATTGATAGAATTAGTTGAGAAGCACTAGATTTGGTTGATATAGTTGATTTATTTGAGAAGCACAGCCATGTTCAAAATGGCGTTGATTCTGTCACCTAAATGGATATATCACATGCAAATCAAATGCTAGGATTCTGCATAAGCTAGAGCAGCAAAAGGAACACCATACCTTCATATGCAGTGCGCGCCCACGCATCTTTACATATCCTTGTGAGAGCTCTTTACTTTGTTGATCCTGGTCAAAACAATCAATAATAAAAGGACAAGATTCCGATTTGAGCCACTTTGACCATTTAGGACACTAAGCAGCAGCCTGAAATAATGATAGAGTATGTAGCAAGGAACACCTGCAAACATACTAGGCTTAATTTGTTTGGAGCCGAGAAAACTCCAAAGATAGAGTGGTTCAAAGTAGTAGAGTGGTGGTAATTGGGAGGTGTTTATAGGTGTTGCTTTTGGGTGGGGTGTTGGTTTTAGCATCCTCCACCTTAAGGTATCTAGCCCACTTATGGGCACTTCCAACTCCACAGCCATACCCACCATCATTTGACCACTGCAGTGGTGAAAATAATGTTAGGCGCAAGCATGGTCAAGTACACAATTTTATCACCCTGCATAGGTCTAAGTGAAAGTGATTCAAAACTATGTATTAACTTTGAATTTTGTGAACAAAACATCACAAACATTTGAAAAAGACATTGATCTACAAGCCAAGCAAGTTATGTTGACAACTCTTTTTTCAAGAAAAGTCTACATATTTTAGAAGACGGTGCAAGTAGTGTGCAAGTAGGTATATTGAACATGTAGTTCTCTAGAATTTGTTTAGAATATGATAAAATTACATCAAATTGATGTTTTCTTACAAAATTTTGTAATGGTGCCCTTAACTTTATAATGAATTCAAGGATTTTGAAAAAAATCCCAACTTCAAAATATTTAAGGTCATGAAATTTACGTCCAAAACCATATTTAGCCCTTACCTTTTGAGCGCGCTGTACTTTGAATGATAAGTTTTGAAGATCTTGTCTTGATATTCTATATTTAAGTAGCTAACACAACAATAAAGGCCGCAAAGAAAAAAAACTCCAATTTCAACAACACTTTGCTACTACTTTTAGGCATTTGACCAAATCATTTATGGTTTTAGTATACTTAGTGCAATTTTTACAAGTAATAATGGATACCAAAAGTGTTCATGTACATCCCTGTAGGGGGCTTTGTGAGGTACAGTAGAGAAGCTTTCTAAGCTTCCAAATATCCTTTTCTTTTTGTAGATAAAACTCATGCATATGTAAAGCTAACATGTGGGTGGGGGTGTGTGTGTGTGTGTTTGTTTAGTACTCCGGTGTTGCCTTTCTAATGTTTACGTCCAAACAACTCTAAATTGATAGAACAACCATTAAATGGTCACATGACCTACTTACCTTGTTAGTTTGAAGGTTCAAAGCCAAAGAACTCCCAAGTGCAAGTACCCTATCTCCATAGCCCCCACTAACCTCTAACCTACACATGAGTGTGCTTGTTGGAATAATTTATAACTCTAGTCATTTTTTAAGCAGACCAAAATATATTGAAATTATGTAATAATAAATTATTTACAAAAATGTATTCATTTAATCCATTTTGGGAAATACATAATAACAATGTTGTCACATTGTTCCAAATAAACACAGGTAGATCTCATAAATGTGGTCTTACCACCTCATACTGAAGGATATCATGTCCAAAAGAACCTTGTAGGGTAGTTGAAATTGTAGTGGAAATTGTCACCTGTAGCTAGTTTGTGCAATACCGGGTATAGTCTAGATAACCAAGTCAAAGGGTAGGTGTTACGGTGGTGTTCAATGTTCTAGTGACATGGAGTGATGTGAGGGTGAGTGTCTTCATTGTGGGTGATGCATATGAAATGCCAAATACACAGATGAAGGGTGAATGTATTGAATTTGGAGTGCACCTCTCCACCTCATCATGGGCGTTGGTTCAAGTTTATAAAGCTTAAGTATACTAGGTATTGTTTGGTGGATGTTGGGTGCTACTGGTAAGGAGTGGGTGGGTTTTGGGTGTTACTTGGTGGGATGTTAAGTGGATCATGGGTGCCACCGGGTTGGTGTTTGGTAGTTTTTGGGTTGGGTATTGGTGGGAGTAATGGTGTAGGGTATTGTTGGGTGATTGAGTGGCTGATTTGGTATTCTTGGTTGTTGTTGGGTGATACATGATGATTATTAGTGGTTAGTTAATACATAAATTGCAAAATTCAAAAGAAATACGATTTCAATTAGACCGTTTTAAAGTGACAACCTTTAATGTGCAAGATTGGGCTTTCATTGCTTCATTTGCATTAATGCCCCTGAAATGATTTAACTATGTTAGCCTTCAAAAAACCTCTGGAAATATAAAACGTATACTTCAAAATATGCATCAAACATTCAACATTAATACACATTTGATATCTACACCTTCAAGAAACCAAACTTTCAAAAACATAGCAAAGCCAATCCATAGAGAATTGAAAAAAAAATGGAAAAAAATATTTTATTAAATTTTATTCCAATTTTTTTAAAAAAAATGGGGCTTCAAAATATGCATCAATAATTGGACATTAGCATACATTTGACCTCATACACCTTCAAAAAACTATTACCCACAAAAACATAGTACTTGGACTTCATAATATGTATCGAACATTCAACATCGGCACACACTTGACCTTGTATACCTCCAAAATAACCAAAATCCACATTTTTAGCATCAACACATATTTGACCTCCAAAATCAAATACAAAAAACCAAACAAACACAAACTATAAAGGAAGAAGAGAAGTTACCTTGAAGATGACCAACACAACTAACACTATGTCAAAAAACACCAACACATTGACCAACACGACCAAGAGCACCAAGACCATGTGTTGCAAGGACAAGAGAGAATGGAGGAATAATAACAACAATAAAGAGGAGGGAGGTGGATGATGGCAATGTCTAAAGTTTCAAATGCATTGTGTTTTATGGTAATTGCTATCCTCCTCGGTGACTAATCCCGTCCTACAACAAGTGTGCTTCAAAAAGACACGTTGTGGTCATCTTGCCACCAAAATGTATACCCATAACATAGAAATAACTACCCAATGGCTGCTTATTGACTACCTAATGGCTACCAAAAGTTACGATGGTTACTATCGTACCAAAGTTAGCAGGTGACAAGTGGAACTTAGCCGGGTCCAGAACTGATTCAATGGGGTCGATCTGCTAGAGCCCCTATCCGCAAGATCCCCAACGGTGAACTTTTCCCACCACATGCCACGCGAGCTCCTGATGTAGAAACTGGATGGGAAGCCGTCCGAGATGAGACTACCCACCATGAACTAGCCATAATCCATTTTCGAAACCATATACCAATTTACGAAATCTGTAGGCATGACAATGAGAGATTTCATCCAGGGAACGATCAGGGTCATCAATGAACCACAAGAAAATGTCCAGGAGTGATGTACAATGAGCACTCTGTTGGCCCCCCTTTATTGCTTCTGACGAGACGAAGGAAATCCTCCCCTCTCCCCAATGAGTTAGTAACGTTGTAAACTGCTGTTGGCATGTTTCGGACATGCCGTAGCTGTTGTATTGACGTGTACAATTGTGTACCTTGGAAAATATAATAAATGAAACAAAACCCTCCGGAGTCCGTGTGACTGAGCAAAAGCATTTGCCTATTTCAACCCGAAACCAAGACACACTTTCGAATGCAGGCATTGAGTTGGAATCGGGATCACTCGTAAGTTCCGCGTAGTATTCGCCACTTTTTACATGCACGGGATGACCCATGACCTCCATACAATACCTGTAGGGGCATAGCACCTGTCCCCGGTATTCCCAGAGTTTGAACAAACGCAAGTATTTGTATGAAAATATCTTTGACTCAACGTCCATATAAGTGGATGAGTGAAGGTTCCGAATATGCATACCTCCTGCTATGAGGAGAATTATGAATGCCATCCCATTGATGACCACATGACCTCCATAATTGACATACATTACACCAAAAGAACCTATGATTGTTGTGATAACCTTGATGATATTGTCAAGTATCTCTCTTTCGCCCATCACCAAAGCCTTCGTATAAGGGCCGTTGACATACCGGACAGGTAGGTGGCCTTCCACTAGAAGCTTGTAAAGTTCCTCGACGTCCAAGCAATGGGTCACATTGACTCCCCAAACTATTTGCATGCCATAAAAGACACCATCCTCAGCCTTGCGTTTCCACCTACGAATCAATCTGATGAACATGTCATGAACCTCACGTTCAAGGGGAGTCTTCATTGACTTGATTAACTTGCCCCGCATGGTCACTTCAATAAAGCTCGTGGGATATTCATATCTACATTTATATGTGTATCCAGACACCTCAAATTCATCCTCGAGATCCTTATCATTCTCACGCCTCTGCCCAGTCAAAGAAAAATCAGGATGGTATGACCAACATCCATCTGGAGCATCTTTGGATATGAACAAAGCTCCACGGAGATTCTGTGAGTAATACTGGGCCTTCAACATGTTGCATGGCCTCAATGATTTGCCCGTAGTATTGTACCATAACAAGCGTAAGTGCACGCTTCTTCTCATCTCCAAAACGAGCACCACTCCGAGTATAGTGGAGGTTAAAAGGAAAAAGGTAAAAGAGGGTGGCGCCTCAATGCACACCAAGGCAGCAATCAGCACAAAGGGTACAATGTCCCATGATGATGCCATGATCACATGTCCCAGCGACAAAAGAGAGTCTAACGAAGATCCCTCTCCTATTGGCTCTGGATAATGTAGGCATAGCTTTACCGTAAACAGTGCGCTGAACAGTGTGATGAACAGGTAAAGTATAAACGAGGGCTCGTGGCCACCGATGAAATAAGCTAACCAAAGAAGGAGAATTGTTCCCACACCAAGAAGTGCCAAGAATTGTTCCCACACCATCTTTGGGGGCTGCCATGTTCTTGGCATTGTGAGCGTACTACGGTCACTTCCTCCCCTAGCTTTCTTGAGTTTTTCCCAAGACTCCATAGGATCGTGTTGTGCTCGATCTAAACTTTCCTTCGAACTGGTCGGAGACTCTGTATTTCCGGGCTTGATCAAATTGCCAGCAGCTTCCAAAGCCTGTGCATAGAAAACAACGAGAGAATGTCAACAAAGGATTTGGTCTAGCTCGTTCCCAAATCATGCATACTCACAAGCATGTCAAAACAGTAAGTCATCTGAATAACAAATTTTGGGGGTTTCGTTGGAGCTGAGTGCCGATCCTTCATGCAGTTAAATCGCTCAGATAAAATCTTATACATGATCAGCCGCTCCTCTACCTAGGGGTCTCTCTCCCGACAAATCGACAGCTTTGAGACTGAGCTGCCTTAAAGATCAGTTCTAATTTGGTAGAGCTCCAAAGTACTACTAAGGTATGTGGGCCTTATGTGGTCATTGTTCTTCACCAGACACACATTAACTCAACCGATATATGACAAGAGCTTGTAGTGGAGAACAAAGACCAGAAAGACATCATGTGTCACAATGAGAATATTGGACGATGTCCTTCAAACGTATGCACCATTCTAGGTTCAATAGTGTACACGATTGGAGGGTTTGTGTGATCACTTAAATGAGAATCTCTACTGTGACCTCATATGACTTTTGTATCTTGACTACAATCTAACCTCGTTAATACTACACTTGTTTATACGACACCCTCGATATTACGACACATTTTTGCGAGACCAAACTTTTTAGTTCAAAAACTCCCTATTTTATACGATTACGACACTCAATAAGTGCGACATTTAAAATCTCCGTTTTGCCATATTGAAGAGGTAGTTAATGTTAAATTTCCTTTCATCTATGTTATGTACATCTAAAATACATCCATTTTCATTTGGAAACTACGTGGGAACTTCACTTATCATAGGAAACTTAATGAGAATTAGGGTTACAATGTAGAATGGACATGATTAGGGTTAGAGTGGTTATGGCTAAACGTCATGCATCATTGTTGTCTAGTTTCTTATTAGAGAACCCTTTATATTTTGGTGTTAATGAAGTGATTAGTTTTCAAAAGTTAGTAGGGAATTTAGATAAGATGACAGTTGCTAACTTGGGTAGGCAACACCAAAGATCTTTGGACTCCTATTTCAAGAGTTCTTGAATTTTTTTGTATTTGGTTGGAGTTATAAGTTATTATTTCATACCATCTATATTGCTTAAACTCGTTGTATATATTTTAAGCCCATTTTACTTATATTTTTGTATTCCCTCAATAATAATACAACAACTTTACGCCATTTGTCATATTAATGAGAAGACGACACCTCAATAGTACGACTTTTTTGTGTTTCCGAAACGTGCCATACTAAAGAGGGAGAACAGTACTCGAATTGAAAATCTTTGTGGCTTGCATTTGGTAACCAACTAGTTGAGACAGTTCAGGATCCAATCAAACAACTAAAATTGTATGTGGACGAGTGTGAAGTGCCTACAATAGGGCCCATCTCACGTAGATGATTACAAACGCAAGTCCTACCCCACAAGGGAACCACACATGGCGGACATTAAACTCAAGACTAGCATACATAGTGATTATGACTCAAAATTCCTGCGAATCATAGTAATTAAGAAGTCTTGTTGTCATCCAACGAAAGCATCTGCATACTAGCCACCCCAACAGTGACATCCCTTCCAAAAGTTCCATGACCAAATCATTTTTGAGAAACTCCCCTAATTCATGAAAACTAATCACTAAACACAGCGGATCCAAGCATGTTCAATTGCTGAA